>CM049390.1:1212609-1240109 GCA_026937815.1 Etheostoma perlongum | reverse complement strand
CAGCCTGACTTGAGTCAAGTCGTGCGACTCGAGTCTGATTTGAGTCAAGTCGTGCGACTCGAGTCTGATTTGAGTCAAGTCGTGTGATTCGAGTCGTGTGACTCAAGTCTGACTTCAGTCGACTTGACTTGAGTCAAACTCAAGTGGTGCGTTTCGAGTCAAGTTGTTCGTGCAACTTGAGTCTGACTCTAGTTGCACAATCTGACTCTAGTGAGACTCGAGTCAGACTTCAGTCGTGCAACTTCAGCCTGACTCGAGTCAAGTCTTTCGATTTGAGTCTGATTTGAGTCAAGTCGTGTGATTCGAGTCGTGTGACTCAAGTCTGACTTCAGTCGACTTGACTTGAGTCAAACTCAAGTGGTGCGTTTCGAGTCAAGTTGTTCGTGCAACTTGAGTCTGACTCTAGTCGCACAATCTGACTCTATAGTGAGACTCGAGTCAGACTTCAGTCGTGCAACTTCAGCCTGACTTGAGTCAAGTCGTGCGACTCGAGTCTGATTTGAGTCAAGTTGTGTGACTCGTCAACTTACATGCGGCGGAGAAATAGTGTTTTTTCATACTGCAACAATACATCCACGTGGGAAATGTTCCTGACAGAGAAATTCGTTTTTATAAGTCCTTTGTTGGACATTTCTCTGTAGTAGTGTCTTAGAATATTATACCTTGTATGCTTAAATTCATGCATTCATATTAATATCATAATCATTACCTTCATGCTTATCATATATCCATATCTTGCTTGACGAGTATTCATGTATGCTTTATATTTTATGATCTTATGTGCACATTTAACCAACAATGTTTTCCTTAAAATGTCTCCACGGCTGCACATCATATAGATAACAAATGTCTCCAAGTGTCTTAGTTTCGAGGTCAGGCAGAGAACACGTCGCCCAGCGACCTGCACTCTGCCCTCCTTTCTCTGTGTGGGCATAAACCAAAACACCAGATGCTTTTAGACTCAACAACTGTAAATCTTTGTGTGTGTGTGTGTGTGTGTGTGTGTGTGTGTGTGTCTTCAACAGTCTCCAATAAAGAGACTATGCTTTTTTTAGTTTAGTTGTAGTTCCCTGGAGCAACGCTGGCAGGAAGGTTGCTCTTGCGGTGCTCCCCCCTTTTTGCTGCAAAAGTCTGTCAACTGCACATTTTGCCGTCTGCGTCTCGTTTCTTTGCTTGACCATGCTTATTTGGTAAGATCAAGTGTCCTGAACCTGACAGTTCCGACTCCACGCACCAGAGTCAACTCATCCGACTGTTGCTAAAGGAGAGATGTGAAGAGGTTGACTCACACACGCAGGCGGGCTGAAGGCTGGTTGCTGACTTTTTCATCAGAGTAAAGTCCTGCGATTCGAGTCAGACTTCAGTCGACTTGATTTGAGTCAAAGTCAAGTCATGCGACTCGAGTCGTGCAGCTTGAGCCTGACTTGAGTGAAGTCGTACGACTCCAGTTTGACTCTAATCGCACGACTTGACTCAGGTGAGACTCGAGTCAAGTCGTTTGATTTGAGTCTGATTTGAGTCAAGTCGTGTGATTCGAGTCGTGTGACTCAAGTCTGACTTCAGTCGACTTGACTTGAGTCAAACTCAAGTGGTGCGTTTCGAGTCAAGTTGTTCGTGCAACTTGAGTCTGACTCTAGTCGCACAATCTGACTCTAGTGAGACTCGAGTCAGACTTCAGTCGTGCAACTTCAGCCTGACTTGAGTCAAGTCGTGCGACTCGAGTCTGATTTGAGTCAAGTCGTGCGACTCGAGTCTGATTTGAGTCAAGTCGTGTGATTCGAAGTCGTGTGACTCAAGTCTGACTTCAGTCGACTTGACTTGAGTCAAACTCAAGTGGTGCGTTTCGAGTCAAGTTGTTCGTGCAACTTGAGTCTGACTCTAGTCGCACAATCTGACTCTATAGTGAGACTCGAGTCAGACTTCAGTCGTGCAACTTCAGCCTGACTTGAGTCAAGTCGTGCGACTCGAGTCTGATTTGAGTCAAGTTGTGTGACTCGTCAACTTACATGCGGCGGAGAAATAGTGTTTTTTCATACTGCAACAATACATCCACGTGGGAAATGTTCCTGACAGAGAAATTCGTTTTTATAAGTCCTTTGTTGGACATTTCTCTGTAGTAGTGTCTTAGAATATTATACCTTGTATGCTTAAATTCATGCATTCATATTAATATCATAATCATTACCTTCATGCTTATCATATATCCATATCTTGCTTGACGAGTATTCATGTATGCTTTATATTTTATGATCTTATGTGCACATTTAACCAACAATGTTTTCCTTAAAATGTCTCCACGGCTGCACATCATATAGATAACAAATGTCTCCAAGTGTCTTAGTTTCGAGGTCAGGCAGAGAACACGTCGCCCCGGCGACCTGCACTCTGCCCTCCTTTCTCTGTGTAGGCATAAACCAAACACCAGATGCTTTTAGACTCAACAACTGTAAATCTTTGTGTGTGTGTGTGTGTGTGTGTGTGTGTGTGTGTCTTCAACAGTCTCCAATAAAGAGACTATGCTTTTTTAGTTTAGTTGTAGTTCCCTGGAGCAACGCTGGCGGGAAGGTTGCTCTTGCGGTGCTCCCCCTTTTTGCTGCAAAAGTCTGTCAACTGCACATTTTGCCGTCTGCGTCTCGTTTCTTTGCTTGACCATGCTTATTTAGTAAGATCAAGTGTCCTGAACCTGACAGTTCCGACTCCACGCACCAGAGTCAACTCATCCGACTGTTGCTAAAGGAGAGATGGGAAGAGGTTGACTCACACACGCAGGCGGGCTGAAGGCTGGTTGCGACTCGAGTCTCATCAGAGTAAAGTCCTGCGATTCGAGTCAGACTTCAGTCGACTTGATTTGAGTCAAAGTCAAGTCATGCGACCAAACAGTCGTGCAGCTTGAGCCTGACTTGAGGAAGTCGCATTTTACGACTCCAGTTTGACTCTAATCCACGACTTGACTCAGGTGAGACTCGAGTCAAGTCTTTCGATTTGAGTCTGATTTGAGTCAAGTCGTGTGATTCGAGTCGTGTGACTCAAGTCTGACTTCAGTCGACTTGACTTGAGTCAAACTCAAGTGGTGCGTTTCGAGTCAAGTTGTTCGTGCAACTTGAGTCTGACTCTAGTCGCACAATCTGACTCTAGTGAGACTCGAGTCAGACGTCAGTCGTGCAACTTCAGCCTGACTTGAGTCAAGTCGTGCGACTCGAGTCTGATTTGAGTCAAGTCGTGTGATTCGAGTCGTGTGACTCAAGTCTGACTTCAGTCGACTTGACTTGAGTCAAACTCAAGTGGTGCGTTTCGAGTCAAGTTGTTCGTGCAACTTGAGTCTGACTCTAGTCGCACAAGGAGAGATGTGAAGAGGTTGACTCACACAGCCGAAGGCTGGTTGCTGGTTATTTTTAAAACATATTAACGAGTCTGTAACAAAAGGCCTCCTCAAGAGAAATGGCACTTTTTTCTCGCAACATATGTTCCACTGCAACACGTTGGAATAAATTACCAAACAGTCTTTATTTAATCATCTCGGAGGCTGTCGCCTCTCCGTGGTGTCGGCTCCCGACTCTCCGCTGTAAAAGGTGACGGGACGCAGAGGATCGAACTTTTACCAGATATTCTGACAGGAAATGGTCTTCATGTTCGATTCAAGAACGTCTATATCACAGTCATGCAGTATGTTTCCCAAACATGTTGATGAAACATGACATGTTTCTTATTCAATATCAACATGATTCTTATTCAATATGTTTGTAAAAGTCAATCTTTTGGTTATTTCGGCTGTGGGTCTTAATTAATTAGCAATTAAAATACCTTTTAGACACAAATAAATACGTGAAAACATGCCTGCTGTCTGCTTACTGTAAATACATAAAAACAATAGTATGTGTGAATGTGTGTGTGTGTGTTTGTGTGTGCGTCTGCGTGTGTGTCTGTGTGTGTGTGTGTGCGTGTGTGTCTCTTTGTGTGTGTGTGTGTGTCTCTTAATTAGCAATTAAAATACCTTTTATACACAAATAAATACGTGAAAACATGCCGGCGGTCTGCTCACTGTAAATACATAAAAACAATAGTGTGTGTGTGTATGTGTGTGTATGTCTCTGTGTCTGTGTGTTTGTGTGTGTGTGTGTGTGTGCGTCTGTCTGTCTGTGTATGTGTGTGTGTGTGTGTGTGTGCACGTCTGTCTGTGTGTGTGTGTGTGTGTGTGTGTGCACGTCTGTCTGTGTGTGTGTGTGTGTGTGTGTGTGTGTGTGTGTGAATGTGTGACTGTGTGTGGGCCCATGTGTGTGTGTGTGTGTGTGTGTTTGTGCGTGCACATGCATGCCTGTGTGTGTGTTCTGATAGGGTGGGCCGACTGGTTGCCCTTACGTGATTTGTCAAGATCTGAGGTAAGTCACATAGTGCCCTCTGGGTAATGTAGTTTATGTAACGTTAGGGTCATCACCAATCAGTGGTCAGTGGTAGAGTGTTGTCCTTCGTGTCAAGGGGACGAGATGAGGGTGGTGGGATGCGAGTGCAGGACAGGTCTCGGGACCCCGGAGGACGAGATGAGGGTGGTGGGATGCGAGTGCAGGACAGGTCTCGGGACCCCGGACAGGACAACAGGAGGGTGGTGGGATGCGAGTGCAGGACGGGTCTCGGGACCCCGGAGGACAACAGGAGGGTGGTGGGATGCGAGTGCAGGACTGGTCTCGGGACCCCGG
Organism: Etheostoma perlongum; assembly: GCA_026937815.1. Taxonomy (NCBI): domain Eukaryota; kingdom Metazoa; phylum Chordata; class Actinopteri; order Perciformes; family Percidae; genus Etheostoma; species Etheostoma perlongum. Next base: position 1,235,418 of record CM049390.1, on the reverse strand, counting down.
AGGACGAGAGGAGGGTGGTGGGATGCGAGTGCAGGACCGGTCTCTGGACCCCGGAGGACGAGAGGAGGGTGGTGGGATGCGAGTGCAGGACAGGTCTTGGGACCCCGGAGGACGAGAGGAGGGTGGTGGGATGCGAGTGCAGGACAGGTCTCGGGACCCCGGAGGACGAGATGAGGGTGGTGGGATGCGAGTGCAGGACAGGTCTCGGGACCCCGGAGGACGAGAGGAGGGTGGTGGGATGCGAGTGCAGGACAGGTCTCGGGACCCCGGAGGAGGAGTTTGGTGGGATGCGAGTGCAGGACAGGTCTCGGGACCCCGGAGGACAACAGGAGGGTGGTGGGATGCGAGTGCAGGACGGGTCTCGGGACCCCGGAGGACGAGATGAGGGTGGTGGGATGCGAGTGCAGGACGGGTCTCGGGACCCCGGACAGGACAACAGGAGGGTGGTGGGATGCGAGTGCAGGACAGGTCTCGGGACCCCGGAGGACATCAGGAGGGTGGTGGGATGCGAGTGCAGGACAGGTCTCGGGACCCCGGAGGACGAGATGAGGGTGGTGGGATGCGAGTGCAGGACCGGTCTCTGGACCCCGGAGGACGAGAGGAGGGTGGTGGGATGCGAGTGCAGGACAGGTCTCTGGACCCCGGAGGACGAGAGGAGGGTGGTGGGATGCGAGTGCAGGACAGGTCTCGGGACCCCGGAGGACAACAGGAGGGTGGTGGGATACGAGTGCAGGACGGGTCTCGGGACCCCGGAGGACGAGATGAGGGTGGTGGGATGCGAGTGCAGGACAGGTCTCGGGACCCCGGAGGACAACAGGAGGGTGGTGGGATGCGAGTGCAGGACGGGTCTCGGGACCCCGGAGGACAACAGGAGGGTGGTGGGATGCGAGTGCAGGACGGGTCTCGGGACCCCGGAGGACGAGATGAAGGTGGTGGGATGCGAGTGCAGGACGGGTCTCGGGACCCCGGACAGGACAACAGGAGGGTGGTGGGATACGAGTGCAGGACGGGTCTCGGGACCCCGGAGGACGAGATGAGGGTGGTGGGATGCGAGTGCAGGACAGGTCTCGGGACCCCGGAGGACAACAGGAGGGTGGTGGGATTTGAGTGCAGGACAGGTCTCGGGACCCCGGAGGACCAGGACACGGTAGCAGACAAATACAATTGAATACAGGAGAGTCTATGGGACCCGGAGGACAACACAAGAGTTAAGAGACAGAGGGAGACAGAGAGAGAGACAGAGAGAGAAAATCAGTCACACAGCACACACTTTAAATATAAATAAAATACTAGGACACAATATATATTCATACAATAAACATGATATATAATAATAGGATAAAATACGAGAACAAATATTTGAATATATACAGGTTGAAAATGTAGAAGTGCTTTGAGCATTGGAAAGATGTTTTTTTTTTAAATTGGTGCAATGTTATTCCTTTGGGTTGTCTTGGAAACTGCCATATTGTTGTATATGAATATAGAATAGAACAGAATATATTAGAAAGCCTTTGTCATTATACACTAGTGCAGTACCTGCGCAACGAGATTGAAGCAATAGCTTTACAGTGTTGACAAAAAATGTAAAAATATAAAAATATAAAATATAAGTAGTGCAGAAGAAGAAAAAGAAAAAAAAAAATTATTTGTACACACATAATACAAATAATAGTTATTGGTTATCAAAAGTCCTGAGAATTAAATGTTACACAGTAATGAGATTAAATGGTTAAATATTAAATATTGCATTGAATAAGTGTTGATCAGAGGTTGAGAGAGAGTTTTTGCTAGGAGTTGGTTTTTAATAAAAATAAAAACATTGTGAAAAACAATGAAAACCCTGAAGCTTGGGTGGCGTTGTGGACCAACGGGGGCTGGCGTCCTCTCGGTTGGGATAACATGTCATGTGTTGGGATGGTTTGGGATAACATGTCATGTGTTGGGAAGGTTTGGGGTAACATGTCATGTGTTGGGATGGTTTGGGATAACATGTCATGTGTTGGGATGGTTTGGGGTAACATGTCATGTGTTGGGATGGTTTGGGATAACATGTCATGTGTTGGGATGGTTTGGGGTAACATGTCATGTGTTGGGATGGTTTGGGGTAACATGTCATGTGTTGGGATGGTTTGGGATAACATGTTATATGTTGGAAGGTTTGGGATAACATGTCATATGTTGGAAGGTTTGGGATAACATGTCATGTGTTGGGATGGTTTGGGATAACATGTTATATGTTGGGAGGTTTGGGATAACATGTCATATGTTGGAAGGTTTGGGATAACATGTCATGTGTTGGGATGGTTTGGGATAACATGTCATATGTTGGGATGGTTTGGGATAACATGTCATATGTTGGGATGGTTTGGGATAACATGTCATGTTTTTGGGAACATGTCATGTGTTGGGATGGTTTGGGACATGTGTTGGGATTTGGGATAACATGTTGGGAAGGTTTGGGATAACATGTCATGTGTTGGGATGGTTTGGGATAACATGTCATGTGTTGGGATGGTTTGGGATAACATGTCATGTGTTGGGATGGTTTGGGATAACATGTCATGTTTGGGATGGTTTGGGATAACATGTCATATGTTGGGATGGTTTGGGATAACATGTTTGGGATGTGTTTTGGGATAACATGTTTGGGGGATAACATGTCATGTGTTGGGATGGTTTGGGATAACATGTCATGTGTTGGGATGGTTTGGGATAACATGTCATTGGGATGTTTGTTGGGATGGCATGTCATGGGGGATGGTTTGGGATAACATGTCATGTGTTGGGATGGTTTGGGATAACATGTCATGTGTTGGGATGGTTTGGGGTAACATGTCATGTGTTGGGATGGTTTGGGATAACATGTCATGTGTTGGGATGGTTTGGGATAACATGTCATGTGTTGGGATGGTTTGGGGATAACATGTCATGTGTTGGGATGGTTTGGGAAACATGTCATGTTTGGGGGTTTGGGATAACATGTCATGTGTTGGGATGGTTTGGGGTAACATGTCATGTGTTGGGATGGTTTGGGATAACATGTCATGTGTTGGGATGGTTTGGGATAACATGTCATGTGTTGGGATGGTTTGGGATAACATGTCATGTGTTGGGATGGTTTGGGATAACATGTCATGTGTTGGGATGGTTTGGGATAACATGTCATGTGTTGGGATGGTTTGGGATAACATGTCATGTGTTGGGATGGTTTGGGATAACATGTCATGTGTTGGGATGGTTTGGGGTGTCATGTGTTGGGATGGTTTGGGATAACATGTCATGTGTTGGGATGGTTTGGGGTAACATGTCATGTGTTGGGATGGTTTGGGATAACATGTCATGTGTTGGGATGGTTTGGGGTAACATGTCATGTGTTGGGATGGTTTGGGGTAACATGTCATGTGTTGGGATGGTTTGGGATAACATGTCATGTTTGGGAAGGTTTGGGATAACATGTCATATGTGTTGGGATGGTTTGGGATAACATGTCATGTGTTGGGATGGTTTGGGATAACATGTCATATGTTGGGAACATGTCATGTGTTGGGATGGTTTGGGATAACATGGTTTGGGATGGTTTGGGATAACATGTCATGTGTTGGGATGGTTTGGGGTAACATGTCATGTGTTGGGATGGTTTGGGATAACATGTCATGTGTTGGGATGGTTTGGGATAACATGTCATGTGTTGGGATGGTTTGGGATAACATGTCATGTGTTGGGATGGTTTGGGATAACATGTCATGTGTTGGGATGGTTTGGGATAACATGTCATGGTTGATGGTTTGGGATAACATGTCATGTGTTGGGATGGTTTGGGATAACATGTCATGTGTTTGGTTTGGGATAACATGTCATATGTTGGGATGGTTTGGGATAACATGTCATGTGTTGGAAGGTTTGGGATAACATGTTATATGTTTGAAGGTTTGGGATAACATGTCATATGTTGGGATGGTTTGGGATAACATGTCATGTGTTGGGATGGTTTGGGATAACATGTCATGTGTTGGGATGGTTTGGGATAACATGTCATGTGTTGGGATGGTTTGGGATAACATGTTGGGATGGTTTGGGATAACATGTCATGGTTTTGGGATAACATGTCATGGGATGGTTTGGGATAACATGTCATGTGTTGGGATAGTTTGGGATAACATGTCATGGTTTGGGATAACACATGTCATGTGTTGGGATAGTTTGGGATAACATGTCATATGTTGTGATGGTTTGGGATAACATGTCATTTGTTAAGATATTTTGGGGTTTGGGATAAATGTCATGTGTTGATGATAACATGTGTCACCTTTGTCATGTGTTGGGATGGTTTGGGGTAACATGTCATGTGTTGGGATTCATCCTCCCGTTCATCAACATATGTGTTGGAAGGAAATGGGAAAGATGTTAATGTTTGAAGCTTTGACATGTCATATGTTGGGATGGTTTGCAGGCATGTCATGTGTTGGGATGGTTTGGGATAACAAAGATCATGGTTTGGGAAACATGTCATGTGTTGGGAATGGTTTGGGCATGTCATTGTCATGGTTTGGGATAACATGTCACATGTGTTGGGATGGTTTGGGATAACATGTCAGTGTGTGTTTGGGATAACTGTCTGTGTTGGGATGGTTTGTAACTCTGTTGGAATGGTTTGGGATAACATGTTGGGATGGTTTGGGATAACATGTTGGGATAGTTTGGGATAACATGTTGGAATGGTTTGGGATAACATGTCATATGTTGGGATAGTTTGGGATAACATGTCATATGTTGTGATGGTTTGGGATAACATGTCATTTGTTAAGATATTTTGTGTTTGTCACATGTGTCCTGTTCATCAACATATGTGTGTGTGACAGCTATGTGCATGCGTCGGCACGTCTAATATTTACACAAAGATCACCGTGTGGGTGTGTGTGTGTCATGATATGCGTTTGTCTATGTGTGTGTGTGTGTGTGTGTGTGTGTTCGTCTATGTGACTGTGTCTGTGTGTGTGTGTGTGTGTGTGTGTGTGTGTGTGTGTGTGTGCATGTGTGTTTGTGCATGTGTGTTTGTCTATGTGTGTGTGTGTGTGTGTGTGTGTGTGTGTGTGTGTGCATGTATGCGTTTGTCTATGTGACTGTCTGTGTGTGTGTGTGTGTGTGTGTTTGTCTATGTGTGTGTGTGTGTGTGTGTGTGTGTGTGTGCATGTATGCGTTTGTCTATGTGACTGTGTGTGTGTGTGTGTGTGTGTGTGTGTGTGTGTGTGTGCATGTATGCGTTTGTCTATGTGACTGTGTGTGTGTGTGTGTCTGGGTTGGAAAGTGTGTTTTCTGTAACTCAAACTTCCAGACTTGTTGTTGTCGTTGACGACATGAGGAGAAAATAATGAATTCCGCCCTTCTGAACATTGATTGAATCATCACAACACAATCTCTGCATCTGCACGGGTAATTAAAAGAGCCGCAAACACAACATGGTGATATAGGCTACACAACGTGTCACTTTCAATTTGAGTTAGTGCACAAGTCAAAATGTTAGAAATCAAAGAGTCTTGTTAGTAGTAGATATGTTTACTGAAATAAAGACATACAGAAAAGTATAAACAACAACAACAACAACACAATGTAAGTGCAACCCGAAGAATTTGACCTAAGAAAAGTGTGTTAGTTTCTGTTTGTGTGTATTCGTGTGTTAGTTTCTGTTTGTGTGTATTTGTGTGTGTGTGTCTCTCAGTCTGTCACTCTGTGTGTACCTGTGTGTGTGTATGTGTGTGTGTGTGTGTGTGTATGTGTGTCTGTCTGTGTATGTGTGTGTGTGTCCGTGTGTATGTGTGTGTGTGTGTGTATTGTACAGCTCAAAAAAAAAAAAAAAATATATATATATATATATATATTATTGAGCTGTACAATAAACCTGCTGAAACAACATGGATGGCCTGGAAGGCGACATGCACACACAGCAGAGGACTTCCCTGGACATGTGGACATGGACCTCGGTGTCTCCAGACCTGTTCCTGCAGGGGAAACGGGTCGTCAGCAGAAGCAGAGCAACTCCGTCTCTGGGAGAGAAAGAGAAACACACACACGGCGTCTCGGTAACCTGTGTGTGTGTGTGTGTGTGTGTGTCTGTGTTTTAATGTTTTTGTGAAAGTGAGCTACAGTTTCAGAAATTGTGAAAGTAATTAAGACAAACTGCAACAGGCGGGAGGCGCGGCCCGTGACCTGCAGACTGACACGTTCTCCGGCTTCCTGCGGCGCAGCCACCACCCCTCCCCCCCCCGATGCCCTCTCACTACTGTTGTACCTCGCCGCCGTCGGCAAACTTCCCCTCAAAACATTTGCACAACAACAGACAACAACGGCACCGAGTCTACTGGAAGAGACGGCGGCTTTTTAGCACGTTGCTGCATCTCGCACCACCCCACGGTGACGGGAATAGCACCCGGGGGGGCTGCTGGGTGTCAAATCTGTCAGTGGGGTTTGTGTGTGTGTGTGTGTGTGTGTGTGTGTGTGTGTGTGTGTGTGTGTTCAGCTTTAGGGATGGATGAGTGTAAACAGTGTGTATTTGTGTTGCCATAATGGCGTGTTAATAACTGAGAGTAACTGAGCGGTGTGTGTGTTTGTGTGTCTGTGTTTATGTGAGATGATTGTGTGTCTGTGTGTTTGTGTGTCTGTGTTTATGTGAGATGTTTGTGTGTCTGTGTGTGTCTGTGTTTATGTAAGATGTAAGTGTGTGTGTGTGTGTGTTCAGCTTTAGTGATGGATGAGTGTAAACAGTGTGTATTTGTGTTGCCATAATGCGTGTTAATAACTGAGAGTAACTGAGCGGTGTGTGTGTTTGTGTGTCTGTGTTTATGTGAGATGATTGTGTGTCTGTGTGTGTGTGTGTCTGTGTGTGTGTGTGTGTGTGTGTGTGTGTTTTCGCTCTGGGTAGCTAGCGTGTTGAAGGAGAGAGAGGAGTCACTCTCATGTAAAAAGTCAGACATTTAAATATTAGTTTGGTGTAAAATGGGTTTTTGGCTGCGTCGTCTCCACAAACAAAAGGTACAACTCAAAAACAGCTGATTCATGTGTACACAACATGTGTACATATATACTATATGTACACAACATGTGTACAGACACAGAACTCTATAGAGATAGTGTGTGTGTGTCTGTATTTATGGAATTATTATTATTATTATTATTATTATTATTATTATTATTATTATTATTATTATTATTATTATTATTATCCTGGAGATTAGAGCCGTCTGTGGTTCTGACCCGTGTCCGAGTTAGCAGCAGGCGGATTGGGAGGATTTCGGCGGCGTCTCTCCGCCGTGTGACTGCCGATGTGTTTTCACGCCGGAGCAGCCCGGTCCTGTTGGTCTCGGGTCCGGCAGAGTTCTGGACCCACAGATGGGCCGAGAGATGCGACTGTGAGTGTCACCCAACGCCCCGCCACTGTGGATCTCCAGCAGAGACACTTCAGAGTCCTGAGCCTCCAATTGGACTTTACACATATAAAAAATAACTACTGCTTCTCCCCTCACCCCCCCACACACCCACAGACACACACACACACACACACACACACACACACACACACACACACACACACACACACACACACACACACACACACACACACACACACACACACACACACACACACACACACACACACACACACACACACACACACACACACACAGAGACACACACACACACCCCACAGACACACACACACACACACACACACACACACACACACACCCACAGACACACACACACACACACACACAGACACACACACACACACACACAGACACACACACACACACACACACACACACACACACACACACACACACACACACACAGACACACACACACACACACACACACACACAGACACACACACACACACACACACACACACACACACACACACACACACACACACAGACACACACACACACACACACACAGACACACACACACACACACACACACACACACACACACACACACACACACACAGACACACACACACACACACACACACACACACAATTAGTACGTGTTACTATCTTTGTGGGGACCCGTCATTGACATAATGCATTTTATAACCCCTTACCCTAACTGTAACCATAACAACTAAGTGCCTAACCTTAACCCTTACCCCCCCCCCAACCATAACCTGATTCTAACCCTAATCCTAAAACCAAGTCTTAACCCTCAAACTGGTCTTTAAAGTTGGGGGGTCCAGCATTTTGGCCCAACAAAGCTGTCGGGACCTCACAAGTATACTGAACTCCCGGAGTTTGGACCCCACGAACGTAGTTAAACAAGAACAAACACATACACACATACACACATATGTATATATATAAATATACATACAGTATACATATATATATATATATATATATATATATATATATATATATATATAGGCCTATATATATATACAGTATATATATATTTATACATAACGCCTGGCCCAGCTGGTAGAAACGTGCGTCCTCGGGGAACACACTGAAGGTGCGCTCTAGGTGCAGGTAACAAATGTCAGTATCTAAGGGGGCGACGTTTCCATGACGACAGTGGTCAACGCATTTGTAGAACTATATACATGTATATCCATCCATCCATCTTCATCTGCTTATCCGGAGTCGGGTCTCGGGGGCAGCAGCTCCAGTAGGGGACCCCAAACTTCCCTTTCCCGCGCCACATCAACCAGCTCCGACTGGGGGATCCCGAGGCGTTCCCAGGCCAGGTTGGAGACATAATCTCTCCACCTAGTCCTGGGTCTTCCCCGAGGTCTCCTCCCAGCTGGACGTCCCTCCACCTAGTCCTGGGTCTTCCCCGGGGTCTCCTCCCAGCTGGACGTGCCTGGAACACCTCCCCAGGGACCCCCCTAGGAGGCATCCTTACCAGATGCCCGAACCACCTCAACTGGCTCCTTTGGATGCGAAGGAGCAGCGGCTCTACTCCGAGCTCCTCTCGGAGGACTGAGCTTCTCTCCCGATCTCTAAGGGAGACGCCAGCCCCCCCTCCCCCGTCCTGAGGAAACCCATTTCGGCCGCTTGTACCCTGGATCTCGTTCTTTCGGTCATGACCCACTATATATATATATATATAGTTATATAGTCACCATGACGACTAGTTAAGGTTATAAAAATGATTGGAAACTCTCGTGAGGAAGGAGCATGGGTTTCCTGGGTGAAGGTCCCGTGTTACCCAGGGACACAAACGCTGATTTCCAGCTTGGATGGTCTGTGTTTCAGGACCTTGGTGTTGCTCAGAGGCTTCAGGGCAGCTTCTGGGAATATGGCTCTCATAGAAATCTGTTAACTACCAACAATCTACGTCTGAAGTTTTTGTCACTGTGTGTGTGTGTGTGTGTGTGTGCGTGTGTCTGTGTGTGTGTGTGTAAGTGTGCCTGTGTGTGTGTAAGTTTGTCTGTGTGTGTGTGTAACTGTGTGTGTGTAAGTGCGTCTGTGTGTGTGTAACTGTGTGTCTGTGTGTGTGTGTGTGTGTGTGTGTGTGTGTGTGACTGTGTGTAAGTTTGTCTGTGTGTGTGTAACTGTGTGTGTATGTGTAACTTTGTGTGTGTGTGTAACTGTGTGTGTGTCTGTGTATGTTACTGTGTGTGTGTCTATGTGTGTGTGTCTCTGTGTGTGTGTCTGTGTGTGTGTGTGTGTGTAACTGTCTGGGTGTCTGTGTGTGTGTGTGTGTGTGTAACTGTGTGTGTGTGTGTAACTGTTTGTGTGTCTCTGTGTGTGTCTCTGTGTGTGTGTGTGTCTGTGTATGTGTGTGTGTGTGTGTGTGTGTGTCTGTGTGTGTGTGTGTGTGTGTGTGTGTGTGTGTGTGTGTGTGTGTGTGTGTGTAACTGTGTGTGTGTGTGTAACTGTTTGTGTGTCTCTGTGTGTGTCTCTGTGTGTGTGTCTGTGTATGTGTGTATGTGTGTGTGTGTCTGTGTGTGTGTGTAACTGTGTGTGTGTGTGTAACTGTTTGTGTGTCTCTGTGTGTGTCTCTGTGTGTGTGTGTGTGTGTGTGTGTCAGATTCTGTGTCACGGCTCCTGGAGCAGTATATTCAGCTAAAAAAATTTCAGACTATAAGCGAACCTGTTGCCATAGAGAACCGTGTAACAACTACAGTGTGTGTGTGTGTGTGTGTGTGTGTGTGTGTCTGTGTGTGTGTGTAACTGTGTGTGTGTGTGTTTCTTATCCTTTTACAGCTGCACTTCAGTTAAACATCTCTCTGTAACTCTTCTCTAACATCGGACCAATTTTCCACCATTTGGACGCTAAATCACCAATGTCCTCATGTAAGATAAATATAAATTATAGGTAGATTATAGGTAAAAGGTAACATGTATTACCTGTAACCTAGGTAACATGTATTACCTGCAGGTCTAGGTAACATGCATTACCTGCAGGTCTAGGTAACATGTATTACCTGCAGGTCTAGGTAACATGCATTACCTGCAGGTCTAGGTAACATGTATTACCTGCAGGTCTAGGTAACATGTATTACCTGTAACCTAGGTAACATGTATTACCTGCAGGTCTAGGTAACATGCATTACCTGCAGGTCTAGGTAACATGTACTACCTGCAGGTCTAGGTAACATGCATTACCTGCAGGTCTAGGTAACATGTATTACCTGCAGGTCTAGGTAACATGTATTACCTGTAACCTAGGTAACATGTATTACCTGCAGGTCTAGGTAACATGTACTACCTGCAGGTCTAGGTAACATGCATTACCTGCAGGTCTAGGTAACATGCATTACCTGCAGGTCTAGGTAACATGTATTACCTGCAGGTCTAGGTAACATGCATTACCTGCAGGTCTAGGTAACATGTATTACCTGCAGGTAGGGTAACATGCATTACCTGCAGGTCTAGGTAATGTGCATTACCTGCAGGTCTAGGTAACATGCATACCTGCAGGTCTAGGTAACATGCATTACCTGCAGGTCTAGGTAACATGCATTACCTGCAGGTCTAGGTAACATGTATTACCTGCAGGTCTAGGTAACATGTATTACCTGCAGGTCTAGGTAACATGTAACCTGCAGGTCTAGGTAACATGCATTACCTGCAGGTCTAGGTAACATGTATTACCTGCAGGTCTAGGTAACATGCATTACCTGCAGGTCTAGGTAACATGTATTACCTGCAGGTCTAGGTAACATGCATTCCCTGCAGGTCTAGGTAACATGTATTACCTGCAGGTCTAGGTAACATGCATTACCTGCAGGTCTAGGTAACATGTATTACCTGCAGGTCTAGGTAACATGTATTACCTGCAGGTCTAGGTAACATGTACTACCTACAGGTCTAGGTAACATGATGTAGGATTTTAAAATTAAAGCCGTAAATGTTCAATTAAAGCTACATTTGAAATGTTTTTCAGGCTGTTAAATCCATATTTTTACTCTTTTTTAGGCTACTCTAGAAAGTAATCCTCTGTTAAGCCAGATTCCTTCCCCCTCTGAGTGAGACAACACATATCCAGTGTGTCACTCGGGTATTTTATCGACCCATTCTGATTTTAGATCTCTGTTATTTTTTGCTTTGAGTGCAAGGTGGGAGTTGTTTCTGTAGAGTAGGTCAGTGTCAGGAGGACTTCTCGGAGTGGGAGTCTGGACTTCCTGAAAGCAGGGACTGCTGAGCTGCTGAGTCACCTCACATCAAAGTGTGATTCACTTCCAACGATCCCCCCGCCGCCCCCCTGCAGCACAGATACCAAATCTGTTCATGAACACCTACATCCACAAGTCCTCAAACCTCAACATAAGCTGTAGGGTCGGGTATCGTTTGGGTTATTTTCAGATACAGAAAAAGTACTGGCAGCTAAAAAAAACAACATCCAATAAATAAACGCAACATTTTCTGTTAGTATATATTTATATTATATGTATAGTATACATATAAATCTATATATGCATATATATGTATGTGTATATTACATAATAGGGTGACCAAATGTCCTCTTTTGCCCTGACATGTCCACTTCTTACGTCCTGCATGCCTAGGTAATTTTTCAGTTGCAACCCGCCACAAAATGAAGAAGAAGAAGAAGAAGAAGAAGTTGTAGTTCCTTCCCAGTATTTCCTCTCTGTCTGCACACGAGTGTGTTCCAGTGGACTCCCGTCTCTATAAATAACGAGTGATTACTACGGGGCAGGGAGAGCTGGATCCTGTGAGTGAATTACAGAGGATGGGGTGTTCGATGTTTCTCTTCGATGTAGATTTTACAGCCTCGCATGTGATGATGACGCAGGAGGATTATTATGTCACGCACTCATGTTAATACATCTTGTGATGGGATTACTCCCGGACGCCATGCCTTCTCTCGGCCTCACGTTGACGACGTAATCCCTAAAACTGGAGCGACAACACCTGGATTAATCCCAAAGAGATTTCTGAGAGACCCCATTTATATATATATATATATATATATATATATATATATATATATATATATATATATATATATATATACAGGGCTGCCAACTCTCACTCTTTGGCCGTGAGACACACGCATTTGACTGGTTTCACACGCCACACCCCGATTTCTCACGCTAAAGTGTCAACCCGGTCGGTCAGATTTCTGAAAGATGAGTTTATCTATAGATCTACAGATCTAGATCTGTAGATCTATAGATCTAGATCTACCTGTTGAGCCGCTCGTGATCGACTAGTTGTGCTTTCAGAGACTGTGAGGGGGTTCAAGAAGCGCTCCCTGTCTGTGGAAGTTTCGAAATGTCGCAAACTGAAAACATTTTTTTTCACGAGCCATCCCAGGTGCATTTCCCCGGCTTCAGGTCTGAGCTCTGAGTATCACAGACCCGTCCGTCTCTTCAGGTCTGAGCTCTGAGTATCACAGACCCGTCCGTCTCTTCAGGTCTGAGACCCGTCCGTCTTCAGGTCTCTCTGAGTATCACAGACCCGTCCGTCTCTTCAGGTCTGAGCTCTGAGTATCACAGACCCGTCCGTCTCTTCAGGTCTGAGCTCTGAGTATCACAGACCCGTCCGTCTCTTCAGGTCTGAGCTCTGAGTATCACAGACCCGTCCGTCTCTTCAGGTCTGAGCTCTGAGTATCACAGACCCGTCCGTCGTGTCTCTGTAACAATAGAGGTGAGCAGCGCGGCTGGTAGTGTAGCAGCTTCAGTTCATTTTAGTGGACTCGCTCTGGGGGGGACAGGGACGCGTTGGATCCGTGTAGACCTCCGATGAAGAGCAGCCTACAGCCTCCTCTAAACTCTGTCAGAGACCAGAGACCCAGATGGGCCTCTGGTCTGTCAGACGGTCTGAATGAGATCCACCATATCAGCGGAGCATTAACATGCACAGCAGACTATATTATATATACCATATATAATATACTATATATACTACATATACTATATATACTATATATACTATATATACTATATATACTATATTACAACTCTCCAAATCCCGGACAACAGAGATGGGAGGAGTTATATTTAGAATGTGCACAAAGTTGTAAAATCTTGGGCCACTATTGTGCTTCTCTAACCTCGGTGCATCTCTAAATGTAACATGCACACACACACGCAAAAACACACACACACATGCACACACACATACAGAGACAGACACATATACACACGCACACACACACACACACACACACACACACACACACACACGTAGACACAGCCCTCCCACGCTTTAACCTTGCCTCCATTTACTTTCATTTATTACCAAGGATGATGTCATATTGTGGCATATTGTGTGTTGTGTGTGTGTGTTGTGTGTGTGTGTGTGTGTGTGTGTGTGTGTGTGTGTGTGTGTGTGCATGTGCCTGTGTGTGTGTCTCCTAGCAACAAACACTCTGTGCAATACATTTGTTAAATACAAGACAGAACAACCTGTACTTTACATTTTTCCGTTCATTTTGTGCAAAGACTGTAAGAACCTTCATTACACAACAGGTAGATCCCACCGGACGATCTGATTGGTCAACCATGCCCGAGCCAGCATGACAGGCACAGCTGGCGCATTACTTAAAATATCCCTCCGCCATTTCCCTGTAATCATTATGGAGTTGGATTAAAAACATCGGTATTCATGTAAGTAATACAGGAAGTGAAGTGGAGCCCACCAACTAGAATATAAAGGTGCCTTTCACTGATTGGCTCAGGTGTGCTGGTGACTCATTGCTATCTTGAAAGTAGCTGATAAATGTGATTTTTGTGGACGTAGAGAAGCTAAATCTTAGTTTCCTTCCAGCAGATATTGTAGTTACAACATGACTGAGATAGCAGAGCAGTCTGGTGTTGCTATGGTCGGTCGTTATGCAGCTAATGCTAACGTTAGCGTCAGTTAGCTGCTGAGTGTGTCGCTACCTGATCTGGGCTGCCTGCACCACCCGTCCTGCCCATGGGCAACATGGTCGCACTCCTCTCCTCTCTTCCTCCTTCCCTCCCTCCCTCCCTCCTCTCCTCCCTCCCTCCCTATCTCCTCTCTCCTCTCCTCCCTCCCTCCCTATCTCCTCTCTTCTCTTCCTCCCTCCTTTCCTCCCTCCCTCCCTCCCTATCTCCTCTCTTCTCTTCCTCCCTCCTTTCCTCCCTCCCTTTCTCCTCTCCTCTCTTCCTCCCTCCTTTCCTCCCTCCGTCCCTCCCTCCCTATCTCCTCTCTTCCTCCCTCCTTTCCTCCCTCCTTTCCTCCCTCCCTATCTCCTTCTTCCCTCTCGTCCCTTCTTCCCTCCCTCCATATCTCCTCTCCTCCCTCCCTCCTCTCTTCTCCTCCCCTCCTTTCCTCCCTCCTCTCATCCTCTCTCTCCTCCTCTCCTCCCTACTTCTCCTCTCTCTCTCTATCCTCCCTCCTTTTCTCCTCTCTCCTCTCCTCCCTCCTTTCCTCTCCTCTCTTTTCTTATCCTCCATCCCTCCCTACCTCCCTCTCTCCTCTCCTCCTTTCCTCTCTCCTCTCCTCTTTCCTTCCCTCCCTGCTTTCTTCTCTCCTCTCCTTTGTTCCCCTCCTTCCCTCCCTCTCTCCTCTCCTCCCTCCCTCTCCTCTCTCTCTCCTCTCTCCTCCCTCTCTCCTCTCCTCCTCTCTCCTCTCCTCCTCTCCTCCCTCTCTCTCCTCCCTCTCTCTCCTCTCTCCTCCCTCTCTCTCCTCTCTCCTCCCTCTCTCCTCTCTCTCCTCTCTCCTCCTCTCTCCTCCCTCCTCTCCTCTCCTCCTCTCTCTCTCCTCTCCCCTCTCTTAACTTAAGTTACAAAAGAAACCTCCATCCATCTAAAAGTGTCAGATTTGCATATTAAAGTAAAACTTCCAAATTCAACACTGTAATGACTCCAGCTCTCCCTCTGAATCCATCCATCAGTCCAGGAGTCTCCCCTCCTCTCCCTCTCTCCTCTCTCCCCTCCTCTCTCTCTCTCTCCTCCCTCCTCTCTCTCCTCCCTCCCTCTCTCCTCTCTCTCCTCCCTCTCTCCTCTCTCCCTCTCTCCCTCTCTCTCCTCTCTCTCCTCTCTCTCCTCTCCTCCCTCCCTCTCTCTCTCCTCCTCTCTCTCTCTCTCTCTCTCTCCTCTCTCCTCCCTCTCTCCTCTCTCTCCTCTCCTCCCTCCTCCCTCTCTCCTCTCCCCTAAAACTTAACTTAAGTTACAAAAGAAACCTCCATCCATCTAAAAGTGTCAGATTTGCATATTAAAGTAAAACTTCCAAATTCAACACTGTAATGAATCCAGCTCTCCCTCTGAATCCATCCATCAGTCCAGGAGTCTCCCCTCCTCCCCCCTCTCTCCCCCCCTCCCTCCCTCCCTCCCCTCCCTCCCCCTCTCCAGCCACTGTTTGACGTCCATGTCTCTGTCACGCGCATCCGCGCTCTCCCCGCTGCTCTCCGGTCCAGTCATGTAGTCATTATGGCTCTCCGTATCCCCCCGGTGTTCACATCCTCTCTCCGTTTCTCTCCCGCTGTGCATGGCGCGCGGTCCCGTTCCCTCCGTTGCACGTAACAGGTCTCCGTTATCTGTCCGGGAAACTACTCTTTTTGTTTTTTAGGTGGTCTTTTTTGCGCTTTTCCGGAGTTCCGTGCGTCCGAGCATCCACCTCTCTCCAGTGTCACATCCCTCCTGTGGCTGCTCCTCTTTGGACCTGGCGTTCATTTCCCAAATCAACCCCTTCCCGCGTGCCCCCCCGCGTGCCCCGCCGGTCTATTCATCACTGGTAGCGTCGGACACCGTGCACCCGGGGAAACGGCTCCTATATGAGTGCGCCTCCGCTGATCCGCGCGCCCAGCCCGCTCCCGTTCTCCGGGGGGGCGAACACCACCGGCACCGGCCCCGGGGGTGGAGAGGGAGGAGGCGGGGGCGATGTGATCTCCTTCCACATCCAGATCGGTCTGAGCCGGGAGCCGGTGCTGCTGGACGCCGCGGACCTCAGTCTGAGCCAGGTCCGGGAGGTCGCGTGCTCCATCGTGGACCAGAAGGTAAAACCAGAGGGGTTTCAAAATATGACGTAACTGGGAGAAAGTGTAGAGCAGAAGGTAACTTCTGCAAAAGTTGTAGGCCTAATAGTGCAGAAACCAAGTCCTCCAGCAGCCACGTGCACAAACATATAATTTAACATCTTTCTTTTTTTTAGATAACTTCTTCTTTTGTGTGTTTCAAAAGTGAAATGTTATTAAAAAACAACAACAACATCATCATTAAAGAGGGTAACCCAGAGAAAAGCAAACCAACAGCAAACATATATATATATATATATATAAACAGAATAAAGTTTTTATATATTTTTTGAAAATTACAGTATACAGTATATATGTATACCGTAAAAGACATTCCAACTCTTTTATCTTAAAGTATTCAGACTTTAATTCTTTAAGACTTTAATACCTATATATATATATATATATAGTAATTTTCAAAAAATATTCCAGCTTTTTTATCTTAAAATATTCAGACTATGTATACATATACCAATAATATATCAAATATTATTATATATTAATAATTATATATTAAATTAATATCAAAGTAATGAGTGATAGTTTGGGCGGGGGAGGGGCTCCACTCATCTGGGTTTCTATCCAATCCCTCTAAGAGAAAGTGTGGACCAATCAGATCCTCTGAGAGAAAGTGTGGACCAATCAGATCCTCTGAGAGAAAGTGTGAATAGTTGTCGTCTGATGGCTGGTCTAGGAGGATGTATGATGACCGGGGCTTGAAAGTCTGGGCCCCCCAGGTAAAAATGTGTATTAATGAGCATAAAGAAGCCGAGAAAAGATGAAAAAATCTCCAAAAGGCATCAAATGACAGATTAGACTTTCGTTTAATATGTCACAAAAGGTTGGATTTTATTTCATCATTTTCACTTTCAAAATAACAGAAAACAAAAAAATGGCGTCTGTAAAAGTCTGCGTCCCCCTTGTACTGGGTCACCTTGTACTGCACCCCCCAAAGAGTCTTTAATTCTTATTTGAGGTATCCTCGCCCATTCTTCCTTCCAAAAGTCTTCCAGTTCTTTGAGATTTCTGCTCTTTTAAAAGGTCTATCCATAGATTTTACATTATGTTGAGGTCAGGAGATCGTGAAGGCCATGGCAAAACCTGCAGTTTACGCCTCTTGATGTACTCCATCGTGGATTTTGAGGTGTGTTTAGGATCATTATCCATTTGTAGAAGCCATCCTCTCTTTAACTTAAGTTTTTTTTACAGATGGCATCAAGTTAGCGTCCAAAATTTGCTGAAATTTTATTGAATCCAGTTTTCCTTTACTCATGAAATGTTCCCTGTGCCACTGGCTGGAATACACCCCCCCTTTCATGAAATTCTGTTCACTTTCTTCTCCAAACGTACCTTTTCCAAAAAGTTCTATTTTAACCTCATTGGCCCACAGAACCTATTCCCACAATGTATCAGGCTAGTCTATATGTTCAAAAATAGAGGTGAGATACTATGGTAGACCATGTGTACTGGTGATATTGCAAAAGTGAAAAAGTAAACAGTGCAGTGGATCATGATTAAATATTACCTATGACTATAATATATAGACATAATAACCTATAAACTGACTGACTGAATAAGAATAAGAACATTAAGTTAACAGGGAATAAGCTATAAGATGTAAGATGGAGATGTTATGACCACAGTCCAGATTATGTTCACAGACCCCCAGATGGTACTTAGGTGTGCACCGGGATGAACAGGAGGGGAAGAGGGGGAAGATGCATGGATGGATGAAGGGAGGGTGGGTCAAGCAACCAGAGATGCACGAGTCTGGCTGAGCAGCACGGTGTATGTAGGTCTGTCTGGTGATTAGAGGTGTGTGGTGTAGGCGTGGCCCTGCTCCCAATATGAAGTTAACAAATTAACTTTATATCTGCAAAAATGCCCAAAAATGGCCCGATAATTGTCCTATCCTTAGTTACTACGCAGCTTTCACTACTTCCTGTATTCGGTTAAATAAAAACAAACTGCTTGTTGAATTTAAAACAATTGCAAAGAAATCATTTCCAACTTTGTTTTATTAAACTAACTAAACATTGAATCTTAAATAAATAAATATAAAAGGCAGGACAAAAAAGAATGAGAGTTGCATTTTAAAGTGCAGTTTTCTGCTGATAATTTCTTTCAACTAACACAAAATATCTCTGAGCGTCTGTGATCTTGATAAAAAAAAGAATATATAGTGCAGCCCAACTACAAACAGACTCAAAACAGCCCCCAAAAGGATGCAAAAAGGCCACAAAAAGACTAAGAACCCCCAGGAAAAGGCAAAACTACCACAGGGCGGCAAAACCACCTCAAACTGACTCACAAAGAATCTTAAAAGGACGACAAACACACTCAAAACTAACTGCAAGGGACTTGAATCGAGCAGAAAGAGACGTCTGTTCAGACAGACAGATATTTGGCTTTAATATGAACATTTTTGTAATCCTCGTGCAAAGAGTTTCTGTTCTGAAAACCTGTGACGTCTATCATCATCCATTACACACATGTGTGTGTGTCTGTGTGTGTGCGTGCGTGCAAGGGAGGAATTTTCAATACCATGTATGGATGATGTGCAGAGCCCTAGGCGAGGCTGTCTATAGGAGTCAAGGACATTAACCCTTTATTCACCAACCTGGCTGGTGTCTGGTGTCTGAGGCTGTCTCTGCTTTTGGAAAAGAGACAACAGAGGGACAGAAAATGACCAACAGACGACTACAGGGAGATGCAGAACTAGGATATTTCTGCTAAATAGACACAAAACGACTACAAAGTGACAAAACGACTACAAAGTGACACAAAACAACCGCAAAGTGACACAAAACGACTACAACGTGACACAAAACCACTACACCGTGACACAAAACAACTACAACGTGACACAAAACCACTACAACGTGACACAAAACCACTACACCGTGACACAAAACGACTACAACGTGACACAAAACGACTACAGCGTGACACAAAACGACTACAAAGTGACAAAACGACTACAAAGTGACACAAAACAACCACAAAGTGACACAAAACGACTACACCGTGACACAAAACGACTACACCGTGACACAAAACGACTACAAAGTGACACAAAACAACTACAAAGTGACACAAAATGGCTACAACGTGACACAAAACGACTACAACGTGACACAAAACGACTACAACGTGACACAAAACGGCTACAACGTGACATAAAACGACTACAGCGTGACACAAAACGACTACAGCGTGACACAAAACGACTACAACGTGACACAAAACGACTACACCGTGACACAAAACGACTACAAAGTGACACAAAACAACTACAACGTGACACAAAACCACTACACCGTGACACAAAACGACTACAACGTGACACAAAACGACTACAGCGTGACACAAAACAACTACAAAGTGACAAAAACGACTACAAAGTGACACAAAACAACCACAAAGTGACACAAAACGACTACACCGTGACACAAAAAACAACTACACAAAACACACAAAAAAATGACTACAAAGTGACACAAAACAACTACAAAGTGACACAAAATGACTACAGCGTGACACAAAATGGCTACAACGTGACACAAAACGACTACAACGTGACACAAAACGACTACAACGTGACACAAAACGGCTACAACGTGACATAAAACGACTACAGCGTGACACAAAACGACTACACCATGACACAAAACGACTACAAAGTGACACAAAACAACTACAAAGTGACACAAAACGACTACAGCATGACACAAAATGGCTACAACGTGACACAAAATGACTACAACGTGACACAAAACGACTACAACGTGACACAAAACGGCTACAACATGACACAAAACGACTACAGCGTGACACAAAACGACTACAGCGTGACACAAAACGACTACAACGTGACACAAAACGACTACAACGTGACACAAAACGACTACAGCGTGACACAAAACGACTACAAAGTGACAAAACGACTACAAAGTGACACAAAACAACCACAAAGTGACACAAAACGACTACACCGTGACACAAAACGACTACACCGTGACACAAAACGACTACAAAGTGACACAAAACAACTACAAAGTGACACAAAATGACTACAGCGTGACACAAAATGGCTACAACGTGACACAAAACGACTACAACGTGACACAAAACGACTACAACGTGACACAAAACGGCTACAACGTGACATAAAACGACTACAGCGTGACACAAAACGACTACAGCGTGACACAAAACGACTACAACGTGACACAAAACGACTACACCGTGACACAAAACGACTACAAAGTGACACAAAACAACTACAAAGTGACACAAAACGACTACAGCGTGACACAAAATGGCTACAACGTGACACAAAATGACTACAACGTGACACAAAAATCGACTACAACGTGACACAAAACGGCTACAACGTGACACAAAACGACTACAGCGTGACACAAAACGACTACAGCGTGACACAAAACGACTACAACGTGACACAAAACGACTACAACGTGACACAAAACGACTACAGCGTGACACAAAACGGCTACAGCGTGACACATAACGACTACAACGTGACACAAAACGACTACAACGTGACACAAAATGGCTACAACGTGACACAAAAGAGCTACAACGTGACACAAAACAAGCACAAAATGACACAAAACAACACAACGTAACAGAAAAAAACTAAAAAGTGACACAAAACAACTAGAAAGTGACAAAACGCCTACAACGTGACACAAAACGGCTACAATGTGACACAAAACAACTACAACACGACACAAAACGACTACAACATGACACAAAATGGCTAAAACACGACACAAAACAAGCACAATGTGACACAAAACGACTACAACGTGACAAAACGACTACAACATGACACAACAACTATAAAGTGACACAAAACGACTACAACATGACACAAAACGACTACAACATGACACAAAATGGCTAAAACACGACACAAAACAAGCACAATGGGACACAAAACGACTACAACATGACAAAACGACTACAACATGACACAACATCTATAAAGTGACACAAAACGACTACAACATGACACAAAATGGCTACGTGACACAAAACGACTACAACGGGACACAAAACACAAGAAAATATAGTTCATCTATGTCCAGGACTTTCCACTTCCTGGTTGCTCCGGTGCCGCCGGATCAGAGCCGTACAGGGACAGAGAACATCACATTTCTCTGAAGGCTTCCCGAGTGTTTAGCAGCACCTTTCCTGCTAAAATCTCTCAGTATTTGACTGTTTTTACCCTGTTTGGAGCCTGGAAATCAGCGCCGTGCTCCAGTGTTAGTCACAGAGGTGACTCACTGTCGGGCCCCGGAATAAAAACATGAATAATGGCTTCGTCCGCTCGCTCTGCAGGGCTCCTCAGATCTTCTGAGCTGACGCGGCTGCAGACAGACGGCGTTCGGATCCCTGAGGATGTGATAGATGCAAAAGGAAAATCATGACGTGTTCGTGGACGTGAGCTTGGGTGTGATTTCTCAATTAAATTTTATTTATAGTATCAATTCATAGCAAGAGTTATCTCGAGACACTTTACAGAAAGAGCAGGTCTAGACCTCTCTATAATTTACAGATAGAGCAGGTCTAGACCACTCTATAATTTACAGATAGAGCAGGTCTAGACCGCTCTATAATTTACAGATAGAGCAGGTCTAGACCTCTCTATAATTTACAGATAGAGCAGGTCTAGACCTCTCTATAATTTACAGATAGAGCAGGTCTAGACCGCTCTATAATTTACAGATAGAGCAGGTCTAGACCGCTCTATAATTTACAGATAGAGCAGGTCTAGACCGCTCTATAATTTACAGATAGAGCAGGTCTAGACCACTCTATAATTTACAGATAGAGCAGGTCTAGACCTCTCTATAATTTACAGATAGAGCAGGTCTAGACCTCTCTATAATTTACAGATAGAGGAGGTCTAGACCGCTCTATAATTTACAGATAGAGCAGGTCTAGACCGCTCTATAATTTACAGATAGAGCAGGTCTAGACCTCTCTATAATTTACAGATAGAGCAGGTCTAGACCGCTCTATAATTTACAGATAGAGCAGGTCTAGACCGCTCTATAATTTACAGATAGAGCAGGTCTAGACCTCTCTATAATTTACAGATAGAGCAGGTCTAGACCACTCTATAATTTACAGATAGAGCAGGTCTAGACCGCTCTATAATTTACAGATAGAGCAGGTCTAGATCACTCTATAATTTACAGATAGAGCAGGTCTAGACCACTCTATAATTTACAGATAGAGCAGGTCTAGACCGCTCTATAATTTACAGATAGAGCAGGTCTAGACCACTCTATAATTTACAGATAGAGCAGGTCTAGA
>CM049390.1:1205109-1207609 GCA_026937815.1 Etheostoma perlongum | reverse complement strand
TTTTCTCGCAGCAGGAGAAGCACAGGTGGAGATAATAACGTTAACGATGCCTCAGATCAAACTAAAGTGTCCCCACAGTCATCCAGCATTCACACCAACAGCACAGAAGACTCTGAGCTGGCTGATCGTTCATGTTATTGATCACAGCTGTGCTTGTCCTGCAGGGGTAAAAAGATATTTTATTCTGTATTTTACACTGGATATGTGCACACAGTTCAGCAAAGAGTCCAGAGGGTTGCTGAAACAAACATTAAATTAAATCTCACATCTTACAGTAATCTTACAGTAAGGTGACCAGACGTCCCCGGTTTTGGTGACCTGTCCCCGGCTTGATCTGTCCCCGGAAATGTCCCCGGTTTTCACTGTGACTGACAGACCCGATACTGGAATGAAAGAAAGAAAACTCTGACCAGACGGAGCCGATCGAGCAGCGCTGCTCAGAGCTCAGAGATGTTTTAGAAAGCCGTGTTTTACCATGCTAAAATCACTGATTATTTACATGGAGTCTGGTGGAGATATGCTGCTCTATACACGCTAAAATCACTGATTATTTACATGGAGTCTGGTGGAGATATGCTGCTCTATACACGCTAAAATCACTGATTATTTACATGGAGTCTGGTGGAGATATGCTGCTCTATACACGCTAAAATCACTGATTATTTACATGGAGTCTGGTGGAGATATGCTGCACTATACACGCTAAAAGTAGTGATTATTTACATGGAGTCTGGTGGAGATATGCTGCTCTATACATGCTAAAAGTAGTGATTATTTACATGGAGTCTGGTGGAGATATGCTGCTCTATACATGCTAAAAGTAGTGATTATTTACATGGAGTCTGGTGGAGATATGCTGCTCTATACACGCTAAAAGTAGTGATTATTTACATGGAGTCTGGTGGAGATATGCTGCTCTATACACGCTAAAAGTAGTGATTATTTACATGGAGTCTGGTGGAGATATGCTGCTCTATACATGCTAAAATCACTGATTATTTACATGGAGTCTGGTGGAGATATGCTGCTCTATACACGCTAAAAGTAGTGATTATTTACATGGAGTCTGGTGGGTTTACCAAACCCAATTTCTGACTTTTATGTTTTATAAAAGGATCTTAAGGTCGACCTCCTTAGAAATCCTTTCCATAATGTTATCAGACACTTAGAATATTAATCTGAGTCTGTCAGCAGCAAAACGAGCACTTTATGAACGTAAATACAAGCTGGACAATTCTCCCATTAACTTCCATTGTAATTTTCTACATGAGAAAACAATGAGATCTCGTGGAATATATCAATGTCAAAGGGAAATATTTCCTCAATAATTTTTATTGTATCCGATACTCAATGAGCTGTTGCAGAAACAAGCCTGAAGCAATAAAGCATAAGCTGTCAGATAAATGTAGTTCAGTAAATATTACAGCAGGGCTGAGTCTAGGATCAGACCTTTGAGGGGAGGGGGGAGGGGGCAGCAGCCCCTAATGAGAACAGCTCTAGGTCTAGTGTCCCCGTTTTAACTTTTACAAAAATTAAAAACATGAGGTGTTTTGGAGGTATTTACGCTTCTGAGCTGAAAATGTCCCCGGATTTAGTCTGAGAAATCTGGTCCCCTTAACTTACAGAATTCTGTCAAATGATTATGAACTGTTACCAGCGCATTCCGTAGCCGTGGTTACACATTCCGGAATGTTTAGCGGTGGCTACACGTGTAGCCATTGTGGGTAATGGAGTGTTAAACATTCCGGAATGTTTAGCGGTGGTCAAACATTCCGGAATGTTTAGCGGTGGTCAAACATTCCGGAGGTTGGTTGGGGGGGGGGCCCAGGAGACCAGACATCGTGTCCCGCCCGCCCGCCCGCCCGCCCACGAGCTTTTCCTCAACTTAAGGAGGGCCGTGTTAATTTCAGAGAATTCTGTGTGATCAGGAGCTGCACTTTCCTCAGATATGTACGAGTGCTGCATGCATGAGAACAGGCTGAACACTCCATTACCCACAATGCCTTGCAAAAGTGGCTTGATATATGCTAAAGTACATTCAGTACAGAGAGAGAGAGAGAAACAAGGAGGAGAGGTATCAGCCTTGAGTTACTGCTGCCATGACAACAAGACGAGCACTGCTGCTATGGTGACATTACACACACACACACACACACACACACACACACACACACACACACACACACACACATACATAATGTATCTGTGAAGTGTATTGTTGAGGATCTTATTGAGAGAGAGCGAGGTGAAGGCCTGTTTCACAGAGTGAAGAGTCTCCTCCTCCTTTATTCTCGTTACCCTCTTCCTCCTCGTCCTCCATATCCTCGTCTTCCTCACATTCAATGTCTTTCTCCTCCTCCTCCTCCTCCTCCTCTTCTTTCTTTTCTCCCTCCTCTTCGGCTTCGTCCCCTGCAGCTCCTCTTGTTCATCTCAGCTGTAAAGCCTCCATGTTTTCACATTTCTGTTTGTTCTGATTTAAACTAATCGGCCACGTGTTATT
>CM049390.1:1170109-1200109 GCA_026937815.1 Etheostoma perlongum | reverse complement strand
CTGCTCGTGTCTCCTCTCTGTTTGTGGTAGTACAGGCCCCAGCATGCCCATATATGGAAGTACAGGCCCCAGTATGCCCATATATGGAAGAGCATGCCCATATATGGGAGACATCAGCCAAAGAGTATGGAGGCTGAAAGATTCCAGCCCTCCCAACACTTCCTACTCTGCCAACACTTCCTGTCAACGTGTCTAGCATGCAATCAAAGGTGCTAGAGCGGAACAAGATAGATATCTACCGTTTTATAGCGGAAATGGCCTCATTGGTTTGAGATATGGCATATATTTGCATTATATATTATATATTTGGGCCTTTTTTGAAGAAATGTAAATAGTATGTGCTTTATATGAGTTATAATGTTTATTATGTTTATTTTTGCATATAG
Source organism: Etheostoma perlongum (assembly GCA_026937815.1). Taxonomy (NCBI): domain Eukaryota; kingdom Metazoa; phylum Chordata; class Actinopteri; order Perciformes; family Percidae; genus Etheostoma; species Etheostoma perlongum. Next base: position 1,199,723 of record CM049390.1, on the reverse strand, counting down.
AAGAACTGTTTTAGACACACAAATGCTTGTGTAGCATTGTTGTGGGTGTAATATCAATAAATATGACATTATTATGTTATTATTGGCATAGGTAAATGTCATGAGGGCAAAAGCGTCTGGACTTTTTTTTTGAAAAAATGTCTGTATTTTGTCATCTGTAAAATTTATAATGATTATTTCTTCACAGTGTGACTCCCAAGACATATGAGAAGTGTTTTAGAGAGTAAAATGGCTTAGGTTTTACCTATATGTCTGTGATATCAATACATATCTGGAAGAGTCATGTTCCGTTTTTTATTTATTTGTCTTTAAGGTCCTACAACCATTTTTAACATTCAAGTGATCTCATTGCAACCCAAATATTCTACTAACCCAGTTTGTCCTGAAAAAAATGATGTTCATATCTTGACTGTAGACAACAGGGTTGATGTTTTATTGGCTTTTATATAAAATAAATTCAGACGGAAAATGAACTGTAAAAATGGCCTCAGGGCTCGGAGGGTTAATGTATTTTAATATATTCATGAAGAATTATACAGAAGGGGACTTTCAACCTGGACCTTATTTTCTCATGTTTTTGAATGTAAGTGACTGATGGGAACAACAATTTTTAACATTGGTCCGGTATTAAGCGAGACTGCTGCAATCGGGTGCATCAAAAAAAGCCGAAATGTAACATTTAACATCCGTTATTACCCTGTGTCTGACAACATTATGGAAAGGATCCCTACAGAGTGAGATTATTTTTGTTTAACATGAAACAGCCCCAAAATTACATCACCAAACCCACCAGACTCCATGTAAATACTCACTACTTTTAGCGTGTATAGAGCAGCATATCTCCACCAGACTCCATGTAATTAATCACTACTTTTAGCGTGTATAGAGCAGCATATCTCCACCAGACTCCATGTAAATAATCACTACTTTTAGCATGTATAGAGCAGCATATCTCCACCAGACTCCATGTAAATAATCACTACTTTTAGCGTGTATAGAGCAGCATATCTCCACCAGACTCCATGTAAATAATCACTACTTTTATCGTGTATAGAGCAGCATATCTCCACCAGACTCCATGTAAATAATCCCTACTTTTAGCGTGTATAGAGCAGCATATCTCCACCAGACTCCATGTAAATAATCACTACTTTTAGCGTGTATAGAGCAGCATATCTCCACCAGACTCCATGTAAATAATCACTACTTTTAGCGTGTATAGAGCAGCATATCTCCACCAGACTCCATGTAAATACTCACTACTTTTAGCGTGTATAGAGCAGCATATCTCCACCAGACTCCATGTAAATAATCACTACTTTTAGCGTGTATAGAGCAGCATAAATCCACCAGACTCCATGTAAATAATCACTACTTTTAGCGTGTATAGAGCAGCATATCTCCACCAGACTCCATGTAAATAATCACTACTTTTAGCGTATATAGAGCAGCATATCTCCACCAGACTCCATGTAAATAATCCCTACTTTTAGCGTGTATAGAGCAGCATATCTCCACCAGACTCCATGTAAATAATCACTACTTTTAGCATGTATTTTTAGCAGCATATCTCCACCAGACTCCATGTAAATAATCACTACTTTTAGCGTGTATAGAGCAGCATAAATCCACCAGACTCCATGTAAATAATCACTACTTTTAGCGTGTATAGAGCAGCATATCTCCACCAGACTCCATGTAAATAATCACTACTTTTAGCGTATATAGAGCAGCATATCTCCACCAGACTCCATGTAAATAATCCCTACTTTTAGCGTGTATAGAGCAGTATATCGCCACATGTAAATGGGTGAATTAAGAGTTTATTTTAACCAGACCAGATTGTTGGAACAGTGGAAAGATGAACAAAGATGGCTTTTAATAGTTTTATTTTGTTTCTGTCAACTTTGAATAAAGTTTGTTTTAAGATGTTAATAGTAGTGATTATTTACATGGAGTCTGGTGGGTTTGGTGATGTAATTTTCAGGCTGTTTCATGTTAAACAAAAATAATCCCTTCAGTCACTTAAACTCAAAAACATAGTTGCCAAGATTGGAAAATACCAAAATAAAATATTATAAATTAAAACATTATAAAATAATAAAAAAAATACATAAATGTTGCTGACAGAAGAATAACAAAAACATAGCAATGACAAGGTCTGCATTATGTGTTGAGCAGTGTGTGAGTGTAAGAGAGAGCACCAGCCAGGAGGTTACAGCAATGTGAGACATCTTCACACACTTCCATTCATCCAATAATGTGAAGTCTGACCCGCTGAGCATTTGACACCTTTACAGAATCAAATACTCGACTCCCTGCAGCTCAGCTCTAAAAAACACAAAAACACAACTTCACTTTGGATCCAAAGCTGTTTGTGCTTTGTTTTTTATTCCCTTTATTTATAGTCACTACATGTCTAACAGGCAGTTTTATATATTATGTTCAGGGTCCGTTGAGCTACTCAGAAGTTGTCATTTGAGTGGAACTCTACATACATAAAACTATTTGGGTGGTTTGTTGACTATATGTGGAGATGTTGTGAAGAGGATTGAAATCCCTTTGTTGGTTAGTGCTCCTGGCTGTTGTTACAACCTAAACCGAGACCTTAACTAATAGACTATATATTATATACCTATAATAGAAGTATTTTTAACTTAGTAAAGCACTGTAACATGAACACATAGAACGATAAAATCTCAGCAGCAGTTTCTGGCTACAGAGCTACGGGACGCCGGCTACCAGTGGTATTATCTGGTTATATTTAGCCGGCTACAGAGCTACGGGACGCCGGCTACCAGTGGTATTATCTGGTTATATTTAGCCGACTACAGAGCTCCGGGACGCCGGCTACAGAGCTCCGGGTCGCCGGCTACAGAGCTACAGGACGCCGGCTACAGAGCTCCGGGACGCCGGCTACAGAGCTCCTGGACGCCGGCTACCAGTGGTAGTATCTGGTTGTATTTAGCCGGCTACAGAGCTCCGGGTTGTATTTAGCCGGCTACCAGAGTATCTGGGTATTTAGCCGGCTACAGAGCACCAGGGGGCTACCAGTGGTAGTATCCGGTATCTGGTTGTTGTATTTAGCCGGCTACAGAGCTCCGGCACGCCGGCTACCAGTGGTAGTATCTGGTTGTATTTAGCCGGCTACAGAGCTCCGGGACGCCGGCTACCAGTGGTAGTATCTGGTTGTATTTAGCCAGCTACAGAGTTCCGGTTGTATTTAGCCGGCTACAGAGCTCCGGGGACGCCGGCTACCAGTGGTAGTATCTGGTTGTATTTAGCCAGAGCTACAGAGCTCCCAGGGTACGCCCAGGGTAGTAGCTGGACGCCGGCTACCAGTGGTAGTATCTGGTTGTATTTAGCCGGCTACAGAGCTCCGGGACGCCGGCTACCAGTGGTAGTATCTGGTTGTATTTAGCCGGCTACAGAGCTCCGGGACGCCGGCTACAGAGCTCCAGGACGCTGGCTACCAGTGGTAGTATCTGGTTGTATTTAGCCGGCTACAGAGCTCCGGGATGCCGGCTACCAGTGGTAGTATCTGGTTGTTTTAGCCGGCTACAGAGCTCCGGGAGCCCGGGGACGCCGGCCAGTGGTAGTATCTGGTTGTATTTAGCCTACTACAGAGCTACGGGACGCCGGCTACCAGTGGTCTGGTTGTATTTAGCCGGCTACCAGGGGTAGTTTCTGGTTGTATTTAGCCGGCTACAGAGCTCCGGGACGCCGGCTACCAGTGGTAGTATCTGGTTGTATTTAGCCGGCTACAGAGCTCCGGGACGCCGGCTACAGAGCTCCGGGACGCCGGCTACCAGTGGTAGTATCTGGTTGTATTTAGCCGGCTACCAGTGGTAGTTTCTGGTTGTATTTAGCCGGCTACCAGTGGTAGTATCTGGTTGTATTTAGCCGGCTACAGAGCTCCGGGACGCCGGGAAAGTGTGTTTCCATCCAACGGCTTTAACTCTTGGGTTGTCTTCCCGTCGACTATGAAAAACTTTTTTTTCAACATTATTATCTCTTTTTCTGACATTTTCTGACATTTTTTATGTTGTGTGCTTTTTTTAATGTTTTTGTCTTTTTCAGTTTTTAATACATTTAATGTTGACATTTTAAGATCTAATTTCGACGGCCCATTTTTTGTGACAAAATGTTTGTTTGTTTTTCCTGAAAACGGGTCAAATTTGACCCAAGGACAACATGAAGGTTAAAGCCAATAAAAACCTGTTAAACTAAGTTATAAGAATTAAGATGCAAGATGTTATGACCATAGTCCAGGTTGTGTATGAGGGCTAATATAGCCAATAAGACAGTTGTACAGCAGACAGGTGATATGATTGGCTGTTAGTTTCCGATTACTCTTGTTTTCATCATACGTTATGATTTTATTAAGTGTCTTTGAGTACTTTGACGAGCGCTAAGTAAACAAAATGCATTAATATTATTATTCTCCACCTTTCCTCCTCTTCTGTTGATGCTTTAGTAAAAAAAAACACTTTTTTTAACAGCTCTCTGTCGGCCTCTGCGACGGCTCCAGGTGTCGAGGAAACAAACAGGAAATTGAGAATGAAGCCAAGCGAGCTCATTGGTCACAAACAACCTGTTAAGAAAACATCCCGATAATTCCCCAAACACTCGTCCAGACAGGTTTCACCGGCTGGGATCCGAGCCAGAGAGCTGGCTAGAAACTGTTGTTTCCTCCTGTTTGTTTTTTAAAATACGCCCCCGCCCCACCAAGGATGTTATCAAGACAAACACTACAATTCAATAGCAGGCCAATAAAAACTAGAAAAACAAGTATACACCTGAACATCCGCACCACGTGTACATTTCCCATTCTTACTTCAGATATACTGACTCAGTATTGTTATCGCAATATATTGGAAGTGTCACAATATTATGTGTATATTGTGTGTATATTGTGTGTATATTGTGTGTATATTGTGGAGCGCTGTGTAGTGACGGACAGTTTAACCCTCCTGTTGTCATCGGGTCAAAATTGAGGGGGCGGCAGAGCTTCCAAGAGGGCAACATGAAGACAACATGAGGACAACATGAGGACATGAGGGCAACATGAAGACAACATGAGGACAACATGAGGACATGAGGGCAACATGAAGACAACATGAGGGCAACATGAAGACAACATGAGGACAACATGAGGACATGAGGGCAACATGAAGACAACATGAGGGCAACATAAAGACGACAAGGGGACAACATGAGGACAACATGAGGACAACATGAAGCAACATGAGGACAACATGAGGGCAACATGGGGGCAACATGGGGGCAACACGGGACAACATGAAGGCAACATGAAGACAACATGAACATAAGGACAACATGAGGACAACATGAGGACAACATGATAAGGACAACATGAGGACAACATGGGGACAACATGAGGACAACATGAGGACAATATGAAGACAACATGAAGACAACATGAGGGCAACATGAACATGAGGGGCAACATGAAGACACCATGAGGACAACATGAGGACAACATGAGGGACAACATGAGGACAACATGAGGGCAACATGAAGGGACAACATGAGGGACAACATGAGGGCAACATGGGGGACAACATGAGGACAACATGAGGACAACATGAGGACAACATGAGGACAACATGAGGGGCAACATGGGGACAACATGAGGACAACATGAGGGACAACATGGGGCAACATGGGACAACATGAGGACAACATGAGGGACAACATGAGGGCAACATGGGGACAACATGAGGACAACATGAGGACAACATGAGGGCAACATGAGGGGGCAACATGGGGACAACATGGGACAACATGAGGACAACATGAGGGCAACATGGGGACAACATGAGGACAACATGAGGACAACATGAGGGCAACATGAGGACAACATGAGGACAACATGAGGACAACATGAGGGCAACATGGGGACAACATGAGGACAACATGAGGACAACATGAGGACAACATGAGGGTTAGGGAGTTGTAACGCTGAACAATAATAATTAATAAATAGCTTCAGCAGAGTATTGCACACATTTTAAAAAGTGTTATTGCAAATAATAAAAGCTAAAGTCAAATGTACAGTAGGTCTAATTATCAGTCCCAGCCCCCCGCCCCCGTCCCCCGTCCCCCCGTCCCCCGTCCCCCGTCCCCCACTGTTTGTTTTCTGGTTGCGTGTTAACGAGCCAGCAGCAAACGCTTCATAATGCATTTAATTCCATCGCTGAGACCCGACACATGAACACAGCATTTATATTTAGACAAGGACTACCTAGGAAACACACACACACACACACACACACACACACACACACACACTTCTGAAGCATATAATAACAGTCTGTGTGCTCGTTCAGACTTCCAACTGTATTTTGGCCCTCCAAACAAAAGCCATAAACAATAATTTTAATAAATGGAGGTAATTTCCTGCAGCAGAATGTCCAATCAGAGCCGTATTCTCCTGGAGGACCACTGTGTGTGTGTGTGTGTGTGTGTGTGTGTGTGTGTGTGTGTGTGTGTGTGTGTGTGTAAGGAAAAAGGCGAGATTTCAGAAATGCATGCAGAGAGAGAGAGAGAAACGACATCCCAAACTACCCATCATGCCTTGCCAAGCCTGTTGGCCAACAGCACACACACCCGGTCCATCTGCGCCCGTTGAGAGCCTCTCGTACCTCCAAAACATTTACAAATACCCCCTTAACAACCCTTCCATTACCCTTTGTCTCTGTCTTCTGTTTATCTCCCTCCCCTCCTCTTGCTCCACTCATTCTTGGCGAGTTAAAGTAGCTCTGGTGATATTATATTATATTATATTATATTATTATTTATATTATATTATATTATATTATATTATATGGCGTTCATAGGGCTCAGTGTGTCTTTCTCTAGCAATAACACATTAAATGCTGTTCAGTGGTATGAAACATGTCTCCTAAGGCTTCATTTGAAAGTGTAGTGAACATTGCATGGATGGATACAATATCATATAAAAAGTATTTAATTTAATTTTTTGTTTTATTTTATTTTAATTTTAATTTAATTTAATATAATTTAATTTTGTTTAATTTTGTTCAATTTTAATTTTATTTAATTTTAATTTAATTAATATTATTTAATTTTAATTTAATTTAATATAATTTAATTTACTTCAATTTTAATTTTATTTAATTTTAATTTAATATAATTTAATTTTGTTGAATTTTAATTTTATTTTAATTTTAATTTAATATAATTTAATTTTGTACAATTTTAATTTTATTTAATTATAATTTAACTTAATATGATTTATTGTTCAATTTTAATTTTATTTCATTTTAATTTAATATAATTTACTTTTGTTCAATTTTAATTTGTTTTAATTTTAATTTAATATAATTTAATTTTGTTGAATTTTAATTTTATTTAATTTTAATTTTATTCTTTTAATTTTAATTTTATTCTTTTAATTTTAATTTTTTTTAATTTTATTTTATTTTACTTATTTAATTTCGTTTCATATTATTTTATCTTATTTCATTAATTTTATTTTATTAACAATTTGAGCGTTTTACTTGAAAGTAATGCAATAGTTACTTTCTGAAGTAGTTAGTTACTTTCATAATTTATAACTGATTATCTAATTTAGTTACTAACTAATTAACTAACTAATTACTTTTTAACCCTCGTGTTGTCTTCCCGTCAAAATTGAAAATTAACATTTTTGTTTTCCACACTACGTAACACTAACTTATTAACTTTAGTTTTACAGTTATTTTTGGAATTTATGGTCAATAAAGCTCATTTATAGGAAATTATACCTAATGTTTGAGTTAGAAAAGCAGAAATTAGGAATTATTGAGACTAAAATTAAAGGAATGGATGTTGATGATAATCACAGACTGGAATATGTCAACTTTTACTCAATACTATTTCAAAAACACTTCCATTTGTTTTACAATGCTATAAAATTGAATAAGACGCCCCAAAATTAATGAAAGTAGAGATTTGTACTTGGCAAAGAGCGTTGGGTGGAATCAATCATGTTATTTTGGGGAATTAACTCTTGTGTTGTCTTCCTGTAACCATGACATAAATCACGTTTTGATCACTTTTTAAAAATTATTGCTTTTTCCGACATTTTTGTCACTTTTTCGATGTTGCGGGTGCTTAGGTTTGGTGTTTTTCCCAACGTTTTTTTTTATATTTTTAAATTGAAAAGAACATGAGCATATAGGAAAAAAAGTGAAAAAAAAGTGAGAAACATTGAAAAAGCATCAAAAGTGTTGTAAAAAAAGGACAAAAATGTGCAAACTTTTTTTTTAAAAGAACATTGATAGGAAAACACACCATGAGGGTTAATGGAACTTGCCCAACATGCTCGGCTCCCGATGGCCCTGCACTTCATGCATTTCATACATTTCATACATTTCATACATTTCATACATTCCCTGCACTTCATACATTTCATACATTTCATACATTCTCTGCACTTCATACATTTCATACATTTCCTACATTTCATACATTTCATACATTCCCTGCACTTCATACATTTCATACATTTCATACATTTCATACATTCCCTGCACTTCATGCATTTCTTGATTTTTTTTTTGCATTTCATGCATTCCATACATTTCCTGCATTTTTTGCATCTCATACATTTCTTGCACTTCTTGCTATTCATGCATTTCTTGCATTTCATGCATTACATAAATCTCATGCATTCCCTGCATTTCTTGCATTTTATGCATTTCTTGAATTTTTTTGCATTCCATGCATTTTACGTTTCATGCATTTCTTGCATTTCATGCATTTATGTTTCATGCATTTCTTATGTTTCATGCATTTCTTGATTATTTTTTTGCATTTCTTATGTTTCATGCATTTCTTGATTATTTTTTGCATTTCTTATGTTTCATGCATTTCTTGCATTCCATGCATTTATGTTTCATGCATTTCTTATGTTTCATGCATTTCTTGATTATTTTTTTGCATTTCTTATGTTTCATGCATTTCTTGATTATTTTTTGCATTTCTTGCGTTTCATGCATTTCATGCATTTCATGCATTTCTTGCATGTCCTGCAGCGTCGGCCACGGTGGAGGACTTCCAGATCCGTCCACATTGTCTCTTCGTCCACTCGTACCGAGCGCCGGCCTTCTGCGACCACTGTGGAGAGATGCTGTGGGGACTCGTACGCCAGGGACTCAAATGTGAAGGTACTGACCTACTGATAAGCAGTAGTAGTGTAGTAGTAGTAGTAGTAAAAGAAGAAGTAGTAGTAGTAAAAAGAAGTAGCAGTAGTAGTAGTAAAATAAGTAGTAGTAGTAGTAGTAAAAGTAGTAGTAGTAGTAGTAGTAGTAGCCTAGTAGTAAAAAAGTAGTAGTAGTAGTAGTAAAAAGTAGTAGTAGTAGTAGTAGTAGTAGTAGTAAAAGAAGTAGTAGTAGTAGTAGTAGTAGATTTTAGTAAAAGAAGTAGTAGTAGTAGTAAAAGAAGTAGTAGTAGTAGTAGTAGCCTAGTAGTAAAAGAAGTAGTAGTAGTAGTAGTAAAAGAAGTAGTAGTAGTAGTAGTAGTAGTAGTAGTAGTAGTAGTAAAAGAAGTAGTAGTAGTAGTAGTAGTAGTAAAAGAAGTAGTAGTAGTAGTAGTAGTAAAAGAAGTAGTAGTAGTAGTAGTAGCCTAGTAGTAAAAGAAGTAGTAGTAGTAGTAGTAGCCTGTAGTGGTAGAAGTAGTAGTAGTAGTAGTAAAGAAGTAGTAGTAGTAGTAGTAGTAGTAGTAAAAGAAGAAGTAGTAGTAGTAGTAGTAAAAGTAAAAAGTAGTAGTGGTAGTGGTGGTAGTAGTAGTAGTGGTGGTAGTAGTAAAAGAAGTGGTAGTGGTGGTAGTAAAAGAAGTAGTAGTGGTGGTAGTAAAAAGAAGTAGTAGTAGTAGTAGTAGTAGTAGTAGTAGTAGTAGTAGTAGTAGTAGTAAAAGAAGTAGTAGTAGTAGTAGTAAAAGAAGTAGTAGTAGTAGTAGTAGCCTAGTAGTAAAAGAAGTAGTAGTAGTAGTAGTAGTAGTAAAAGAAGTAGTAGTAGTAGTAGTAAAAGAAGTAGTAGTAGTAGTAGTAGTGGTAGTAGTAGTAGTAAAAGAAGTAGTAGTAGTAGTAGTAGTAGTAGTAGTAGTAGTAAAAAAAGTAGTAGTAGTAGTAGTAGTAGTAAAAGAAGTGCTAGTGTACTTGAACATGTAGAACATAAAAAATATATATAGAGTATAAGCAAGTCTCTGGTTAGCATCTTGTTAGCATCTCGTTAGCATCGCGTTAGCATCTCGGAGGCTACTTGTAGCAAAGTGACGCGTGCGTGTCTGCCCTCTCCTCCCATCGATGAGTGACGATAATTAGATAATCAGATAATCAGATAATCAGATAATCAGTTAGATGATTAACCTCGACTGTGCCGTTGCTGTTCCTTCTCTCCAGGCTGCGGTCTGAACTATCACAAGCGTTGTGCTTTTAAGATCCCCAATAACTGCAGCGGGGTGCGGCGGCGTCGCTCGTCCAATGTGTCCCTGACGGGAGGGCTGATGAACCTGGGGCGCCCCCTCTCTGCCGAGCCCTCGCCGCCCCACTACACCGACGAGGCTTTACTGGTCAGTGGACCACGAGTAAGATAAGAGATGTCAGGGGGTTGTCTTTCATTAGAACAGTTTTCCTGACTTTCTTCCTTTCTTTCCCTTCTTCTCTCTCATCGTCCAGTCTCCAGTGAGTCCCAGCATGGAGGTCAGTTGCTCTGTTTTTTATCTATAATAATAATAATAATAATAATAATAATATATTAATAATCTGAGAAACTGTACTGTGTGTTGTCTTAGGGTCAAATTTGACCCATTTTTGTTGTCCTCATGTTGCCCTCATGTTGTCTTCATGTTGTCCTCATGTTGCCCTCATGTTGTCCTCATGTTGCCCTCATGTTGTCTTCATGTTGTCCTCATGTTGCCCTCATGTTGCTTTCATGTTGTCCTCATGTTGTCCTCATGTTGTCCTCATGTAGTCTTGATGTTGTCCTCATGTTGCCCTCATGTTGCTTTCATGTTGTCTTCATGTTGCTTTCATGTTGCCCTCATGTTGCCCTCATGTTGTCCTCATGTTGTCTTCATGTTGTCCTCATGTTGCCCTCATGTTGCTTTCATGTTGTCCTCATGTTGCCCTCATGTTGTCCTCATGTAGTCTTGATGTTGTCCTCATGTTGCCCTCATGTTGCTTTCATGTTGTCTTCATGTTGCTTTCATGTTGTCCTCATGTTGTCCTCATGTTGCCCTCATGTTGCCCTCATGTTGTCTTCATGTTGTCCTCATGTTGCCCTCATGTTGCTTTCATGTTGTCCTTGTTGTCCTCATGTTGCCCTCATGTTGTCCTCATGTTGTCTTGATGTTGTCCTCATGTTGTCTTCATGTTGTCTTCATGTTGCCCTCATGTTGCCCTCATGTTGCCCTCATGTTGTCCTCATGTTCTCCTCATGTTGCCGTCATGTTGTCCTCATGTTGTCCTCATGTTGCCCTCATGTTGCCCTCATGTTGCCCTCATGTTGCCCTCATGTTGTCCTCATGTTGTCCTCATGTTGCCGTCATGTTGTCCTCATGTTGTCCTCATGTCGCCCTCATGTTTTCCTCATGTTGTCTTCATGTTGCCCTCATGTTGTTCTCATGTTGTCCTCATGTTGCCCTCATGTTGCCCTCATGTTGCCCTCATGTTGCCCTCATGTTGCCCTCATGTTGTCCTCATGTTGTCCTCATGTTGTCTTCATGTTGCCCTCATGTTGTTCTCATGTTGTCCTCATGTTGCCCTCATGTTGCCCTCATGTTGCCCTCATGTTGACCTCATGTTGCCCTCATGTTGTCCTCATGTTGTCCTCATGTTGCTGTCATGTTGTCTTCATGTTGCCCTCATGTTGCCCTCATGTTGCCCTCAAGTTGCCCTCATGTTGTCCTCATGTTGTCCTCATGTTGTCCTCATGTTGTCCTCATGTTGCCCTCATGTTGCCCTCAAGTTGCCCTCATGTTGTCCTCATGTTGCCCTCATGTTGCTTTCATGTTGTCCTCATGTTGTCCTCATGTTGCCCTCATGTTGTCCTCATGTTGTCTTGATGTTGTCCTCATGTTGCCCTTCATGTTGTTCCTCATGTTGTCCTCATGTTGTCTTCATGTTGTTGCCCTCAATGTTGCCCTCATGTTGTCCTCATGTTGCCCTCATGTTGTCCTCATGTTGTCCCTCATGTTGCCGTCATGTTGTCTTCATGTTGCCCTCATGTTGTCCTCATGTTGTCCTCATGTCACCCATGTGAGTTTCTTTTTAACTTTCTAATTTTCATTAAAGGCTGAGAAGAGTTCATGTGATCTTTTTTCAGAAGAAATTACATATATAATACACTCTTCTACATTCTTAATGTCTGTAGTAATGAAATGGGCTTGTAAATTACCCAAATCCTCCCCTCCTGCTCTCCCTTCTCATAGCAGAAGAACCAGTTAGATTACTTCCCGGGTCGAGAGCGGCGCTCCAGCTCCCAGTCGTACGTCGGCCGTCCCGTCGAGCTGGACAAGATCTTACTGTCGAAGGTCAAGGTTCCTCACACGTTCTTGATCCACTCGTACACCCGGCCCACCGTCTGCCAGCACTGCAAGAAGCTGCTGAAGGGCCTCTTCAGACAGGGCCTGCAGTGCAAAGGTGAGGAACCTGCAGCCTTTAACCAACAAGGGGTCAAGGTGTGGGACGCTTACCTGCTGTGCTTTAACCCTCATGTTGCCCTCATGTTCATCAACATGAGGGCAACATGAAGAAAACATGAGAGCAACACAAGAGAAACACGAGGACAACACAAAGACAACATGAGGGCAACATGAGGGCAACATGAGGACAACATGAGGACAACATGAGGGCAACATGTGGGCAACATTTGGGCAACATGAAGGGCAACATACGGGCAACATGAAGGCAACATGAGGGCAAACATGAAGACAACTTGAGGGCAACATGAAGAAAAACATGAGGGACAACATGAAGACAACATGAAGACAAAAAAACATGAGGGCAAACATGAGGGCAAACATGAAGGGCAACATGAGGACAACATGAGGGCAAACATGAAGACAAAAAGAGAGGGGGGCAACATGAAGAAAACATGAGGGCAAACATGAAGACAACTTGAGGGCAACATGAAGAAAACATGAGGGCCACATGACAACATGAAGACAACATGAGGGCAACATGAGGGCAAACATGAGGGCAAACATGAGGGCAAACATGAGGGCAACATGAGGACAACACGAGGGCAACACGAGGGCAACACAAGGCAACACGAGGGCAACACGAGGGCAACACGAGGGCAAACATGAGGACAACATGAGGACAACATGAAGTCAACACGAGGGCAACACGAGGTCAACACGAGGAAACATGAGGGCAACATGAGGGCAACATGAGGGCAACATGAGGGCAACATGAGGGCAAACGTGAGGGCAACGTGAGGGCAACATGAGGGCAACATGAGGGCAACACGAGGGCAACACGAGGGCAACACGAGGGTTAATGGCTGCTTTCTTTCCTTCTTTCTCCTTCAGATTGTAAATTTAACTGCCATAAACGATGTGCTCCGAAAGTGCCAAACAACTGTCTGGGAGAAGTTTCCAAAAATGGAGGCAAGTTTCAAAACACACACACACAAACACAAACACACACACACACACAGACACAACTACACACACACACACACACACACACACACCTACACACACACAGACCTACACACACCTACGCACCTGCACACACACGCACCTATACACACACACACCTACACACACACCTGCACACACCTACACGCACCTACACACACCTACACACCTACACACACACACACACATACACAGACACATACACCTTCACACTCACACTCACACACACACACACACACACACACACACTTCACACCTTCACACTCACACACACACACACACACACACAAACCTACACACACACACACACACCTTTAACCAAATCTTAGTGTCCTCACTGTGATGGTTGGTCCTCACATCTACAGAAAAACAAACACAAACAGATCCAGGTGTATGTTTGTTTCGTAGAGCTCCTGAGCCCGGGGGCGGAGTCAGATGTCGCCATGGTGGACGGTTGCCTTGACGACCATGACGTTGACAGAGGCGGCGGCCTGTTGGATGACATGGACGAAGCGCTCACATCAGAGGGGGGTCTCTTGCTGGAGGCGGGGCACAGTGACCCCGACATACAAGACCCCGACCTGGACGAGTCCAACCGGGCCATCAGGTACAGAAACACACACACACACACACACACACACACACACACACACACACACACACACACACACACACACACACACACACACAACACTACAAAAGCTCAATATGAATGTAGTTAATTAACCTAATCTGTAAAACTGAGTTTCTACACAATTAATCCTGCAAAAGCACCACTTTAAATCTGGTGTTCACCAGAAAAGTGCTCATAAGTTTCTTGGAAAATGAGTAATTAAGCGGAAAAAAATTTGTCTTCTCCACCAAGGCGGTTCTGGTGCTGGTTCAGAGTCAGGGCCAGATATCGAACCGGTTCTTTGCTTTTTCACACAAATAAACCTGGTTCTGGGCCAGGAAAACAGGTTCCAACTCAGCACCAACTTAGCGCTGGTCCAGAGATAAGAACCGGGTACGTCAGGTGCTGGGGGGGCGAGGTTATCATGACGTTTGAAAGAGAGCTGTTAGTGTTAGCTTCGGACATGGATGGGACACCAGAACCACCGTGGTCTGGGGAGGAAACCAGAACCACCGTGTTCTGGGGAGGAAACCAGCGGTCTGCTGGCTCTCAGGCTGGGGAAGATCCAGCTGGTTCTTAGAGAACTGGTGAGTAGAACCGAACTGGCAACGGCACCAGCCCAGAACCAGCATCTGGTTAGCCTTGGTGGAAAAGACATAATGGCCGACTAATCCCAAAACCACAGAGGGGACGGGTCTGTTGTGCACACACATTTAGAAACCCAATCACAGATGTGTGAGATTGAGCTTTGTCCCGCCCCCTGCAGCCCGTCCACCAGTAACAACATCCCACTGATGCGAGTGGTTCAGTCTGTCAAAAACACAAAGAGGAAGACCAGCAATGTGATGAAGGAGGGCTGGATGGTCCACTACACCAGCAAGGACACTCTGGTACCACACCTGTCTCACTCACCTGTTTGTTTGGGTTTTAACCCCATGTGTTCCCAACCCCATGTTGGTAACACTTTGGGTTAATACCCCCAACATGGGGTTGGTAACACATGGGGTATTAACCCATTGTGTTACCAACCCCATGTTGGTTGGTACCAACCCCATGTTGGTAACACCCATTGTGTTACCAACCCCATGTTGGTAACACATGGGGTATTAACCCATTGTGTTACCAACCCCATGTTGGTAACACATGGGGTATTAACCCATGTGTTACCAACCCCATGTTGGTAACACTTTGGGTTAATACCCCATGTGTTACCAACCCCAATTTGGTAACACTTTGGGTTAATACCCCCCAACATGGGGTTGGTAACACATGGGGTATTAACCCAATGGGTTACCAGCCCCATGTTGGTAACACGTGGGGTATTAACCCCATGTTGGTAACACATGGGGTATTAACCCATTATGTTACCAACCCCATGTTGGTAACACGTGGGGTATTAACCCATTATGTTACCAACCCCATGTTGGTAACACGTGGGGTATTAACCCATTATGTTACCAACCCCATGTTGGTAACACGTTACCAACCCCATGTTGGTAACACGTGGGGTATTAACCCAATGGGTTACCAACCCCATGTTGGTACCACGTGGGGTATTAACCCATTGGGTTACCAACCCCATGTTGGGGGGTATTAACCCAATGGGTTACCAACCCCATGTTGGTAACCCATGGGGTATTAACCCTATGGGTTACCAACCCCATGTTGGGGGGTATTAACCCAACCCCATGTTGGTAACACTATGGGTTAATACCCCCCAATATTGGGTTGGGGGGTATTAGAACCCCATGTTGGTAACATTTTGGCAACACATGGGGTATTAACCCATGTGTTACTAACATGCGGTTGGTAACACAATGGGTTATTTATTCCATGTGTTACCACATGTGTGTGTGTGTGTGTGTGCGTGTGTGTGTGAAATTTGATATATATGTAATGTCTCTGTGTCAACTTTCCTCTTACCTTTTGTTTTTCCTTTCACTCCTTACACCTCTCCTCCACGGCTGACTTTCCTATTTTACCTTTCCTCCTCTTCATCCCTTGTGTTTCAGAGGAAGAGGCACTACTGGCGGCTGGACAGCAAATGCATCACGATGTTTCAGAACGACACCGGAAGTAAATACTTTAAGGTAAGAGGAGCTCCATCGCTGTCTCCTTCAGCTCTGCTTTGGACGGGACAAATGGACGAGGACAATTCCAGTGTGACAGCAGGAAACTCTCAGTATCTATTAGGTCTATTAGAGTATCTATTATCAGTCAATCAGGTTCCTTTCAGGTTCCTTTATTGGTCGGGAAACTAGGTTAACAGTCCAAGAGGCATCCTTAAACTCTGTAGACCACCACATAACATGCAACACACCACACATTATGTTGACATGTAATAGAGACAGTAAACATGAAATAGAGACAATAAAGCACATAATAGACAGTAAAAAAACATTATAGAGACAGTAAGAAATGTTTTCACTGTGACTGACAGACCCGAAATTGGAATGAAAGAAAGAAAACTCTGACATGTCGAGCAGCGCTGCTCAGAGCTCAGAGATGTTTTAGAAAGCCGTGTTTTACCATGCTAAAATCACTGATTATTTACATGGAGTCTGGTGGAGATATGCTGCTCTATACACGCTAAAATCACTGATTATTTACATGGAGTCTGGTGGAGATATGCTGCTCTATACACGCTAAAAGTAGTGATTATTTACATGGAGTCTGGTGGAGATATGCTGCTCTATACATGCTTAAAGTAGTGATTATTTACATGGAGTCTGGTGGAGATATGCTGCTCTATACACGCTAAAATCACTGATTATTTACATGGAGTCTGGTGGAGATATGCTGCTCTATACATGCTAAAAGTAGTGATTATTTACATGGAGTCTGGTGGAGATATGCTGCTCTATACACGCTAAAATCACTGATTATTTACATGGAGTCTGGTGGAGATATGCTACTCTATACACGCTAAAAGTAGTGATTATTTACATGGAGTCTGGTGGAGATATGCTGCTCTATACATGCTTAAAGTAGTGATTATTTACATGGAGTCTGGTGCAGATATGCTGCTCTATACACGCTAAAATCACTGATTATTTACATGGAGTCTGGTGGAGATATGCTGCTCTATACATGCTAAAAGTAGTGATTATTTACATGGAGTCTGGTGGAGATATGCTGCTCTATACACGCTAAAATCACTGATTATTTACATGGAGTCTGGTGGAGATATGCTACTCTATACACGCTAAAAATAGTGATTATTTACATGGAGTCTGGTGGAGATATGCTGCTCTATACACGCTAAAATCACTGATTATTTACATGGAGTCTGGTGGAGATATGCTGCTCTATACATGCTAAAAGTAGTGATTATTTACATGGAGTCTGGTGGAGATATGCTGCTCTATACACGCTAAAATCACTGATTATTTACATGGAGTCTGGTGGAGATATGCTGCTCTATACACGCTAAAATCACTGATTATTTACATGGAGTCTGGTGGAGATATGCTGCTCTATACATGCTAAAAGTAGTGATTATTTACATGGAGTCTGGTGGAGATATGCTGCTCTATACACGCTAAAAATAGTGATTATTTACATGGAGTCTGGTGGAGATATGCTGCTCTATACATGCTAAAAGTAGTGATTATTTACATGGAGTCTGGTGGAGATATGCTGCTCTATACACGCTAAAATCACTGATTATTTACATGGAGTCTGGTGGACTTTTATGTTTTAAAATGATCTTAATCTTTAACAGAAAGGTCGACCTCCTTAGAAATCCTTTCCATAATGTTATCAGACACTTAGAATATTAATCTGAGTCTGTCAGCAGCAAAACGAGCACTTTATGAACGTAAATACAAGCTGGACAATTCTCCCATTAACTTCCATTGTAGCTTGTTTCTCTGCTGCCGACTGCAGCGATCTCGTTTCATACTGCATCAATGTCAAAGGAACATCTTTCCTCAATAGTTTATATTGTATCCGATACTCAGCTCTAGGTCTAGTGTCCCCGTTTTAAGTTTTACAAAAAATAAAAACATGACGTGTTTTGGAGGTATTTACGCTTCTGAGCTGAAAATGTCCCCGGATTTGGTCTGAGACATCTGGTCCCCTTACTATGGGAGAAAAAACAAAGAAGGTAAGTAAACATGGAACTCTGGGACAGACTAGACAACAAAGGAGCTTGTACAAGGTTCACCAGAGTAGCAGAAGCAACGGTCAAGAGAAGAGTGGTCGCAGAGCCGGGGCTGATGAAGTAGGCAGGTGTGAACGGCGGGAGCAGGTGATCAGAGATGGGATACAGGTGTGTGTGTAGTCAGCTGGCTTCAGGGGAGTCAGGGAAAAAACAAAACACAGCAGGAGCAAAACAAGCTAGATGGTAGAAGTCAAGTCATCAAAACCTCCTTCTTTCATCTTCGAAATATTGCCAAAATCAGACCCTCACTCACTCCCTCTGCTGCCGAAAGATTCATTCATGCCTTCATCTCCTCACGACTTGACTATTGCAACTCACTACTCCTCTCGGCATCAGCTCAACCTCCATTAAAAGGCTCCAACTGGTTCAGAACTCAGCCGCTCCACATCCTGGACCCACATCACTCCGGGTCCTGAAACAGCTACACCGGCTTCCCATTTCTCACCGGATCACATACAAAATCCTGGTCCTTACCTACAAAGCCCTACACCACCTTGCCCCGTCATACCTCACTGTCGTCCTCCTCTCCCCCTACACTGTCAAAAAAAAAAGTACAAACCAGGACCTTTAAGGAACAAGAGCTTGTCCCTGGGGTGGTACCCTCAAAGGGACATTGTTGTACCTTGAATAAGAGGATCACATTTGGACCTTAGCTGTTTGCAGGACTGTAGTACTTGAGTCCGGTCTTGGACTCGAGTCCGGACTCAAGACCATTTTCCTATGGTCTCGGACTTGTCTCGGACTCACTAGTATTTGGACTCGGACTTGTCTTGGTCTCGGGCCACTGGTCTTGCCCAATATGGCTTTTGGTCTGGACCGAGTCCAGGTGTCTTTATTATGTTGATAATAATATTGGAGGGAAAGGGAAACCCAAAATGATTGTCTTGATACTGTCATGTATAAGACCTTTATTCTGTCCTGGACTCGGTCTTGACTCGGACTCGAACCTCTTTGGACTCGGTCTTGACTTGGACTCGACTAGTCCTGGTCTTGGACTCGACTAAGGTGGTCTTGACTACAGCCCTGCCTGTTTGTACCTTCTAAGGGACAATATTAAACCTTTGAGGATCAATAATGTACCTTAAAGGTACAAATATGTACCTTACACCTCAGAAAGTACACACTGTACAACGGAAGGTGCAGAAATGTACCTTCAAGATACATTTTTGTACTTTTAAGGGAACATTTGCTAAGTTTGTACCTTAGGGAACAAAAAGTGACCTGTATTGTACCTCTTTTTTTGACAGTCTACCAACCTTCACGGTCCCTCAGATCCACCTCAGCCGGTCTCCTCTACGTCCCCCAAGTCAAAGCTCTGCAGTTTTGGGGACAGAGCCTTTTCCAGGGCAGCTCTCAGGCTCTGGACCTCCCTCCCCCATGAGATCCGCATCTCTGAGTCCCTCACCATTTTTCAGTCCCGTCTGAAGACCCATCTCTTCTGTTCTGCCTATCCTTAGTTTATTTTTTATTGTTTTATTTTTTCTACTTTGTAAAGCGACTTTGAGCTTGGGAAAAGCGCTATACAAATTCAATTTATTATTATTATTATTATTATTATTATTATTATTATTATTAGAAAACTCAGAAAAATAGAAAGCAAAACAAAAACTCAGCCGTCCCAACCACAGCAGTCAAAGCCTCAAGAGGTGTCCTTTATCAGGATCTGTGTCCTGGTCTCTGTCTGCAGGAGATCCCTCTGTCGGAGATGTTATCTCTGGAACCGGCTCAGACCTTCTCTCTGCTGCCGGACGGAGCCAACCCTCACTGCTTTGAGATCGCCACGGCGTCCCTGGTCTACTACGTCGGGGAGCAGCTGCAGAGATCAGAGTCCTCTGGGACCGGCAGCAGCAGTAATCTGGTAAATCATATTGCGTTTCTATCCATGTGTCGATCAAATTATCTGAAGTTTGGAAAACTTGTGCCCTGAATGTACCTAGGTAAGGACTACTAGCCAGTCAGGAGCAGAGTATGAGGGTCCTGACAGTACCTAGGTAAGGACTACTAGCCAGTCAGAAGCAGAGTATGAGGACCCTGACAGTACCTAGGTAAGGACTACTAGCCAGTCAGAAGCAGAGTATGAGGACCCTGACAGTACCTGCAGGACTACTAGCCAGTCAGAAGCAGAGTATGAGGGCCCTGACAGTACCTAGGTAAGGACTACTAGCCAGTCAGAAGCAGAGTATGGGGGTCCTGACAGTACCTAGGTAAGGACTACTAGCCAGTCAGAAGCAGAGTATGAGGGCCCTGACAGTACCTAGGTAAGGACTACTAGCCAGTCAGAAGCAGAGTATGAGGGTCCTGACAGTACCTAGGTAAGGACTACTAGCCAGTCAGAAGCAGAGTATGAGGGTCCTGACAGTACCTAGGTAAGGACTACTAGCCAGTCAGAAGCAGAGTATGAGGCCCTGACAGTACCTAGGTAAGGACTACTAGCCAGTCAGAAGCAGAGTATGAGGGTCCTGACAGTACCTAGGTAAGGACTACTAGCCAGTCAGAAGCAGAGTATGAGGGCCCTGACAGTACCTGGTAAGGACTACTAGCCAGTCAGAAGCCTGACAGGTAAGGACTACTAGCCAGTCAGGAGCAGAGTATGAGGGCCCTGACAGTACCTAGGTAAGGACTACTAGCCAGTCAGGAGCAGAGTATGAGTTCCTGACAGTACCTAGGTAAGGACTACTAGCCAGTCAGGAGCAGAGTATGAGGGTCCTGACAGTACCTAGGTAAGGACTACTAGCCAGTCAGAAGCAGAGTATGAGGGCCCTGACAGTACCTAGGTAAGGACTACTAGCCAGTCAGAAGCAGAGTATGAGGGGCCTGACAGTACCTAGGTAAGGACTACTAGCCAGTCAGGAGCAGAGTATGAGGGTCCTGACAGTACCTAGGTAAGGACTACTAGCCAGTCAGGAGCAGAGTATGAGGGTCCTGACAGTACCTAGGTAAGGACTACTAGCCAGTCAGAAGCAGAGTATGAGGGTCCTGACAGTACCTAGGTAAGGACTACTAGCCAGTCAGGAGCAGAGTATGAGGGTCCTGACAGTACCTAGGTAAGGACTACTAGCCAGTCAGAAGCAGAGTATGAGGGCCCTGACAGTACCTAGGTAAGGACTACTAGCCAGTCAGGAGCAGAGTATGAGGGTCCTGACAGTACCTAGGTAAGGACTACTAGCCAGTCAGAAGCAGAGTATGAGGGTCCTGACCT
Organism: Etheostoma perlongum; assembly: GCA_026937815.1. Lineage (NCBI taxonomy): Eukaryota > Metazoa > Chordata > Actinopteri > Perciformes > Percidae > Etheostoma > Etheostoma perlongum. The sequence goes on along the minus strand of CM049390.1, from coordinate 1,178,072 downwards.
AGTACCTAGCCAGTCAGGTAAGGACTACTAGCCAGTCAGGACTACTAGCCAGTCAGAAGCAGAGTATGGGGGTCCTGACAGTACCTAGGTAAGGACTACTAGCCAGTCAGGAGCAGAGTATGAGGGCCCTGACAGGGTCTACTGACAGAGTACCTAGGTAAGGACTACTAGCCAGTCAGGAGCAGAGTATGAGGGTCCTGACAGTACCTAGTCTACTGAGTCAGTATGAGGGTCCTGACAGTACCTAGGTAAGGACTACTAGCCAGTCAGGAGCAGAGTATGAGGGTCCTGACAGTACCTAGGTAAGGACTACTAGCCAGTCAGAAGCAGAGTATGAGGGTCCTGACAGTACCTAGGTAAGGACTACTAGCCAGTCAGAAGCAGAGTATGAGGGGTCCTGACAGTACCTAGGTAAGGACTACTAGCCAGTCAGGGCAGAGTATGAGGGTCCTGACAGTACCTAGGTAAGGACTACTAGCCAGTCAGGAGCAGAGTATGAGGGCCCTGACAGTACCTAGGTAAGGACTACTAGCCAGTCAGGAGCAGAGTATGAGGGCCCTGACAGTACCTAGGTAAGGACTACTAGCCAGTCAGAAGCAGAGTATGAGGGTCCTGACAGTACCTAGGTAAGGACTACTAGCCAGTCAGAAGCAGAGTATGAGGGCCCTGACAGTACCTAGGTAAGGACTACTAGCCAGTCAGAAGCAGAGTATGAGGGCCCTGACAGTACCTAGGTAAGGACTACTAGCCAGTCAGGAGCAGAGTATGAGGGCCCTGACAGTACCTAGGTAAGGACTACTAGCCAGTCAGAAGCAGAGGATGGGGGTCCTGACAGTACCTAGGTAAGGACTACTAGCCAGTCAGAAGCAGAGTATGGGGGTCCTGACAGTACCTAGGTAAGGACTACTAGCCAGTCAGGAGCAGAGTATGTGTCCAATAGAAGTTCAATAAAGTTAAAAGCATTTATTCCCCAATGACCTGTGGGGCTCTTATTTTGACGGGGTCTCCCGACCGGTTTCAGATCAGCGGGGTCGGGCAGGATGTGGCGCGGATGTGGGAGATGGCGATTCAGCACGCTCTGATGCCGGCCGTCTCCACCGGGGTGTCCCACAGCTCTCACCGCAGCGGACACAGTAAGACCCGGGGGGGTGGGGGGGTGGGGGACTACAGGGGAGTGTTGAGGTGGGGGGTGATATGATTAGTTTATTGTGTAAAAGCTCGGCTATATTCTGAATGATGATTATTATAATGATTTATATTTTTTGTTATTTGTAAATTTATTTATTTTTTAATTTTAATTTTAAATATTTTTTTAATTTATTTTTTATTAATTTATTTAATTTCAAATTTATTTTTTCATTTTTTATTATTTTTAAATATTTATTTTAATTTTTTTTTTTTTAAAATTTTTTTTTTCTCAGCTGATGTCTGTTTTTAATTTTTGTTTTTTTTGGTTATTTAGTTATATTTTTTGCAGTGTACCTTCTTGTATACAACGTAGTTTTGTGGGACCTTGATCCGGATCCCCTGGAAGACCAGGTCTCGGGGGGGGGGGGGGTGATATGATTAGTTTATTTTGTAAAAGCTTTGCTATATTCTGAATGATGATTATTATAATGATTATTTTTTTTGTTATTTGTACATTTATTTTTAATTTATTTTTTTAATTTTAATTTTATATATATATATATTTTTTTTTAATTTTTTAAAATTTAAAATTAATTTTTAAATTTTAATTTTAATATATTTTTTTTCTTACTCATTTATTTTTTGTTGGCTGACGTCTGTTTTTAATTTTTTTTTTGTTTGTTATTTAGTTATATTTTTTGCAGTGTACCTTCTTGTATACAATGCATTTTTGTGGGACCTTGATCCGGAGCCCCTGGAAGACCAGGTCTCGGGGGGTCGGGGGGTCGTGGGGGTCTGGGGGGGGGTTATCCTAATAAAAGCTTTCAGTTAAAGATGGATGGAAATGTCATCCCACCGCTCTGCGTCCCTCACGCCGTCCACTCCCACACGCGGAAACCCAGCAGAGATATTTCAGTTCTGGCTGACGTCAAACTGATCATGACTAACGCCTCGCTGTGTGTGTGTGTGTGTGTGTGTGTGTGTGTGTGTGTGTGTGTGTGTGTGTGTGTGTGTGTGTGTATATACTGAGCTTTTGTTTCCCTGCATTTTTTAACTCTGATCATGTTTGTGTCGTATGAACAGAGGAGATTTCCATCAGCATTTCTGTCTCTAACTGCCAGATTCAGGAGAATGTGGTGAGAACACACACACACACACACAGACACACACACACACACATACACACACACACACACACACACACTTGTCTCACACTTTACCAGTCATTGACATAATATTCCCTAGCCCCTTACCCTAACCTCCATCAAACCTAAATCTCCCTAACCCTATCTTTAACCCTGGGGAAAACCAGGTCTTAACCCTTGACCCTAACCATAACATTCCCCTATCCCCAGGTTAACCCTAACCTTAACCATCAAACCTAAATGCCTAAAACCAGGTCTTAACCCTAACCCTAACCCTAACCATAACCTAATTCTAACCCTGATCCTAAAACCAGGTCTTAACCCTTACCCTAACCCTAACCATAACCTAATTCTAACCCTGATCCTAAAACCAGGTCTTAACCCTCAAACAGCCCTTTAACGTTATGGGGACCAGCATTTTGTCCCCACAAAGCTGTCAGGACCCCATAAGTATACTGTATTTCCAGTTTTTGGTCCCCACAAATGTAGTAAAACCTGGTCCATACACACACACACACACACACACACACACACACAACACACACACATACACAGACACAGACGCAGACACAGTCAGACACACACACACCCACACAGACAAACACATACACACTCACACACACACACACACAGTCACAGTCACAGTCAGACACACACACACAGACACACACACACAGTCACAGTCACAGTCAGACACACACACACAGACACACACACACAGTCACAGTCAGACACACACACACAGACACACACACACACACACACACACACCCATCCCCACACCTTGTTCCCTCTGAACTCCATAATAATGTAAAAGATTTCATTTATTTCGCAGACAAACGGTCGCTTTTTACTTTTCTAAACATCTGGAAACTTGTTTCATGTTTATTTATTTATTTATTTTTTTATTTTTTTTTTTAATATATCAATTTCTGCAAAATTGAGGAGATTGGAAACCATTTAAAGATGGACGTGATGTCATCGTCTCTTCAGACAACGCCGTTTTTTGTCATTTATCCTTCAACATTTTCAAATAGGCTACTTCTTTCTCTATTTTTTTTTATTTTTTGATAATTCTTCTATATTTTTTGTTATTTTTTGATAATTCTTCTATATTTTTGCCCCTTTTTTCAACGTTTTTGTTGATTTTCTTTCTGCATTTGTGTCCCTTGTTTTCAGAGTTTTGGTCTCTTTTATTGCTTTTGTCACCATTTCTGTCACTTTTTCAACGTTTGTCAATTACTTTCAATATTTTTGCCATTTTTTTTTTCAAGCCTACCTATCAGATTTCATCCTGATTTATTTTGCACCCACCCACTTTTTTTTGAAAACCTCGAGCTAAATTTTTTGCCAACGAAAATGTTGAAAGACAAATGACAAAAAAATATATTTCTGCCGGTTTTTTTCTGCATTTCGTGTCCCTTTTTATAGAGTTTTGGTCTCTTTTATTGCTTTTGTCGCCGTTTCTGTCACTTCTTTCTATATTTTTGTCGATTTCTTTCATATATTTCTGCTCCTTCAGTGTTTTTGTTGTTTCTTTCTGCATTTGTGTCCCTTGTTTTCAGAGATTTTGTCTCTTTTGTCGCCGTTTCTGTCAATTCTTTCTACGTTTTTGTCGCTTTCTTTTCTACATTTCTGCCCTTTTTTGTCAATGTTTTTTAATGCTTTTCATCGGCTTTTTTCCTACACGTTGGTCCCTTGTCTTCAGCGTGCGTCCCTGTCTGATATGGGGGGAAGTAGCTCATATTTATTCATGTGTTCTTGTGCAGAGTTCCCCTCAGCCGGATGATGTGCATCCGACACTCATCCTAAAGATTTACATAAAGATTTACATGAACTATCTCCTCAACCATTCATGCAAATATAACCACAGAGAACATCCAGTCCCATTTCCGTGCACCTTCGTCTCCAAGGTGAGCACGTCTTCAAGCACCTCGGAATGGAGATTACTGTGATTACTCACTCAGCCAAACGGTTTCCATGGCAGCGGATGGTAATTAGGCAGCGCTGTTCGGGGGAAAGGGTGGGGGTTAGAATATTGTATTTCTGTCGTCTTTTGCTCGAGGTGTGATATTAGGCTGTCAGCTAACGGGGGAGAGAAGGGGAGACGTGATTGCAGACAAGGAGAAAATATTTAGCGGTTTTGGTGTCAAAGCTGTGGCAGATCCCTGACGCCGCGCGGTTACACGCAGCGGGCGCGCCGCCACAAAAAGCTCACGAAGCCTTTCTGTAGAACTCCGCCAGCAGGTGATGAATTGATGCCGTTGGCTTTTTTGTTGGACCCACTTTCTGTCACACGGCCGCGCCTTCCTGCAGGTCTCCGTCAAACCACCTCCGCCTTCCTGCAGGTCTCCGTCAAACCACCTCCGCCTTCCTGCAGGTCTCCGTCAAACCACCTCCGCAGCTTTCAGAACTTTGCAGAGACGATGGCTTTCACACTGTAGATAACGTCTATTTCCTTTAGATATCTAGACTTCAGATCCAGTATTAGGGACCACTAAGGTCTATATAAAGAGACTTCAGATACAGTATTAGGGGACCACTAAGGTCTATATAAAGAGACTTCAGATACAGTATTAGGGGACCACTAAGGTCTATATAAAGAGACTTCAGATACAGTATTAGGGACCACTAAGGTCTATATAAAGAGACTTCAGATACAGTATTAGGGGACCACTAAGGTCTATATAAAAGAGACTTCAGATACAGTATTAGGGACCACTAAGGTCTATATAAAAGAGACTTCAGATACAGTATTAGGGACCACTAAGGTCTATATAAAGAGACTTCAGATACAGTATTAGGGGACCACTAAGGTCTATATAAAAGAGACTTCAGATACAGTATTAGGGACCACTAAGGTCTATATAAAGAGACTTCAGATACAGTATTAGGGACCACTAAGGTCTATATAAAGAGACTTCAGATACAGTATTAGGGACCACTAAGGTCTATATAAAAGAGACTTCAGATACAGTATTAGGGACCACTAAGGTCTATATAAAAGAGACTTCAGATACAGTATTAGGGGACCACTAAGGTCTATATAAAAGAGACTTCAGATACAGTATTAGGGACCACTAAGGTCTATATAAAAGAGACTTCAGATACAGTATTAGGGGACCACTAAGGTCTATATAAAGAGACTTCAGATACAGTATTAGGGACCACTAAGGTCTATATAAAAGAGACTTCAGATACAGTATTAGGGACCACTAAGGTCTATATAAAAGAGACTTCAGATACAGTATTAGGGGACCACTAAGGTCTATATAAAGAGACTTCAGATACAGTATTAGGGACCACTAAGGTCTATATAAAGAGACTTCAGATACAGTATTAGGGACCACTAAGGTCTATATAAAAGAGACTTCAAATACAGTATTAGGGGACCACTAAGGTCTATATAAAGAGACTTCAGATACAGTATTAGGGACCACTAAGGTCTATATAAAAGAGACTTCAGATACAGTATTAGGGACCACTAAGGTCTATATAAAAGAGACTTCAGATACAGTATTAGGGACCACTAAGGTCTATATAAAAGAGACTTCAGATACAGTATTAGGGACCACTAAGGTCTATATAAAGAGACTTCAGATACAGTATTAGGGACCACTAAGGTCTATATAAAAGAGACTTCAGATACAGTATTAGGGACCACTAAGGTCTATATAAAGAGACTTCAGATACAGTATTAGGGACCACTAAGGTCTATATAAAAGAGACTTCAGATACAGTATTAGGGGACCACTAAGGTCTATATAAAAGTGACTTCAGATACAGTATTAGGGGACCACTAAGGTCTATATAAAAGAGACTTCAGATACAGTATTAGGGACCACTAAGGTCTATATAAAGAGACTTCAGATACAGTATTAGGGACCACTAAGGTCTATATAAATTGTTGTATTGTAGTCTGTGAAATCTCCAGTTATTTCCTTTAGATATCAGTCAGTTATTCTCCCGTATACGGCGCCATGTTGCGTATCTGGGTCGCGATGTATCATACGCACTCGTGTGCATACAACACGATGTCGTACGTATCTGTTCACGATAAAACACAACCTCGTACCTGCATTTAGTTCAAACTTACACACTTTTTGGTATTTAATACTTTAATTTATTGGCGTTTTCAATTCAATTTTATTTATAGTATCAATTCATAACAAGAGTTATCATACTGGTCTTACAGGGAGGTGTGTTCAGGTGCATTCTGGGCGTGCTGGTCTTACAGGGAGGTGTGTTCAGGTGCATTCTGGGCGTGCTGGTCTTACAGGGAGGTGTGTTCAGGTGCATTCTGGGCGTGCTGGTCTTACAGGGAGGTGTGTTCAGGTGCATTCTGGGAGTATTGCTATCTTGAGGCAGCTGGACGTGATTGTGCATTGTTATTTTAACAGATAATTAGTAAAATGCTCCTAGGCTCGTGCACAGCGCACACTATGCTTGTTACACAATGATTGGCTGTTAAAGGAAATGGGAGAGGACCTCTGATTGGTTGATTGCATGTTACACCGTCAAAGTACCAAAGATGGATTTGGACACGCCCTAAATGCACCGTCGTTACAATTGGACCCTAAACCTTGTTTGTTGGACCTCTTTCTGTCACACGGCCGCGGCTTTCTGCACCTTCACCACAGCCGATGGCTTTGTGATCTACCCTGTGATTGTTCTGTTCCTCAGGATATCAACTCGGTGTATCAGATCTTCCCAGACGAAGTTCTTGGCTCGGGACAGTTTGGCATCGTCTACGGAGGTAGCATGAGACTTCAGACCCAGTATTAGGGACAACTAAGGTCAGATACAGTATTAGGGACCACCAAGGTCTGTATAAAAGAGACTTCAGATACAGTATTAGGGACCACTAAGGTCTATATAAAAGAGACTTCAGATACAGTATTAGGGACCACTAAGGTCTATATAAAAGTATTAGGGACCACTAAGGTCTATATAAAGAGACTTCAGATACAGTATTAGGGACCACTAAGGTCTATATAAAGAGACTTCAGATACAGTATTAGGGACCACTAAGGTCTATATAAAAGAGACTTCAGATACAGTATTAGGGACCACTAAGGTCTATATAAAGAGACTTCAGATACAGTATTAGGGACCACTAAGGTCTATATAAAGAGACTTCAGATACAGTATTAGGGACCACTAAGGTCTATATAAAGAGACTTCAGATATAGTATTAGGGACCACTAAGGTCTATATAAAAGAGACTTCAGATACAGTATTAGGGACCACTAAGGTCTATATAAAAGAGACTTCAGATACAGTATTAGGGGACCACTAAGGTCTATATAAAGAGACTTCAGATACAGTATTAGGGACCACTAAGGTCTATATAAAAGAGACTTCAGATACAGTATTAGGGGACCACATATAAAGAGACTTCAGATACAGTATTAGGGACCACTAAGGTCTATATAAAAGAGACTTCAGATACAGTATTAGGGGACCACTAAGGTCTATATAAAGAGAGATACTTCCAGATACAAAGTATTAGGGACCACTAAGGGATACAGTATTAGGGACCACTAAGGTCTATATAAAGAGACTTCAGATACAGTATTAGGGGACCACTAAGGTCTATATAAAGAGACTTCAGATACAGTATTAGGGACCACTAAGGTCTATATAAAGAGACTTCAGATACAGTATTAGGGACCACTAAGGTCTATATA
>CM049390.1:1155109-1165109 GCA_026937815.1 Etheostoma perlongum | reverse complement strand
AGCTACAGTTTAATTCTGAAATATATTATCTGTATTTCATGTCCAACTGTGTGTTTTTCTGTCTGTTGCAGTCTCAGCGGGACGTTCCCTTTCAACGAAGACGAAGATATCAACGATCAGATCCAGAACGCTGCCTTCATGTACCCACCTCATCCCTGGAAGAAGGTTTCCCAGGAAGGTACGTGACACCACAAAAAAGTGAATTCAAGAATCAGATTTTATCCAACAAGCTCTGAAACAGCCCCAAAATCACCATCACCAACTCACCAGACTCCATTCAAAGAATCAATACTTTTAGCATCGTGAAAAACACTTAATTTAAAGTGGACGGAAACTAAATAAAACTACCAAAAGCCGTCTTGGTTCATCTTTCCACTGTTCCAACAATCACCACTCTGGTCTAGTTGGAATAAACTCTTAATTCACCCATTTACATGTGGAGATATGCTGCTCTATACATGCTAAAAGTAGTGATTATTTACATGGAGTCTGGTGGAGATATGCTGCTCTATACACGCTAAAAGTAGTGATTATTTACATGGAGTCTGGTGGAGATATGCTGCTCTATACACGCTAAAAGTAGTGATTATTTACATGGAGTCTGGTGGAGATATGCTGCTCTATACACGCTAAAAGTAGTGATTATTTACATGGAGTCTGGTGGAGATATGCTGCTCTATACACGCTAAAAGTAGTGATTATTTACATGGAGTCTGGTGGAGATATGCTGCTCTATACACGCTAAAAGTAGTGATTATTTACATGGAGCCTGGTGGAGATATGCTGCTCTATACATACTAAAAGTAGTGATTATTTAAACCTGAACAAGCCAGCTGCAGCAATCCAACATAAATGGGGATGATGTATCACCTTATTCCTGTTTCTGATCATCTTCAGCCATGTTTGTAGTCAGATTGTAATTCCTCCCTGCTCAGTGTGTAATTCCTCCCTGCTCAGTGTATGTCAGGGTGTAATTCCTCCCTGCTCAGTGTATGTCAGGGTGTAATTCCTCCCTGCTCAGTGTATGTCAGGGTGTAATTCCTCCCTGCTCAGTGTATGTCAGGGTGTAATTCCTCCCTGCTCAGTGTATGTGCAACACCTTGTTGCAGTCTGCTTTTCTGCTGCTGCGTGACTCATGTAGCTGCCGTCATCGTGTCTAAATGTGTTTGTGTTGGCTGGAAATCGTCCCGCCGACTCGGAGACAGATTTAAATCGGCCTGACTCACTTTCCTCCCCCCTGGATACCCCCCCCCAGAGTGCTCTTATAACCCCCCCATCCCCATCCACCTCCTCATCCCGCCGGCTGCACTTCAAAATAAAGGTTTTCTGTCAGCGGGAGTAAATGTTAGTGCGTCAACACACTGCATTTGCAAAAGATCATTTTTAAAGAAGAAGAAGACAAGTTTAAATCGATTCTGATATATATATATATATATATATATATATATATATATATATATATATATATATATATATATATTTTATCATTTAGTTCCTCTTCCCACAAACACCATTCAAGTTTTATAACAGAGACAAGTTAAATAAAGAAGTTATTTTGTGAAGATGACGTTAACGTGGAGGGAATATCACGCAGCTGTATCCATGGACATGGTTGTGTTTAAATGGATGGGGGGAGGCAATGTGTGTTAAAACAAGCGACAGAAACATCTAAAACGTTGTCAGACAGAGCAAGAAGCAGGAAAAAATGGGTTAAAATCCTCAAAAAAAAATCAGAAAAAATGTCAAACTTAAAAACAAATGAAGAAGCTGGAAAAAAAATGTTAAGATTTAAAAAAGCGTTGAAAACAGATTTAAACAGATTAAAACAAGTCAAACTAAGCGACATCTGAAAAGTTGTTGGAAAGAACAAGAAGACGGAAAAAATTTGAATAAAATGCTGAAAAAAAAATCTGAAAATGTTAAAAAAAAGATATTTTTTATAAGAATAAAAAATCTGATAAAAACAAGTTAAACTAAGCGAGAAATATTGGAGGAAGAAAGAAAAACTTTAAAAAAAAATTTTTTAAAAAGGCGATGAGAAATTAAAAAAAATTATTATAAAATGCAACAAAAACGTCAAAATTTACCAAAAAATACTTGAAAAAAGAGCCAAAATATAAAATAGGCGCTGCGTATTAAAACAAGCGACACAAACATCTAAAAAATTGTCGGAAAGAAAAAGTGGAATAAAATATTTAAAAAAAACATTTTTAAAAAATCTGATAAAATGTCAAACTTCAATGTCAAAAAACTTTAAATAATTAAAAAAAAATCTATAATCGTTGAAAAAACAGAAAAAAAAACAAGTTAAACTAAAGGAAAAATTTTGTCGGAAGATAAAAAAAACTTCAAAAAACAAACTAAAATTACAAAAAAAGGTGTGGGGGGCGTTGTGTTTAAAACAAGCGACAGAAACATAAAAAAATGGTCGGAAAGAACAAGTAGAAGGAAAAAATGAAATATAATGCTTAAAAAAAACATCAGAAAAACATCCGATGAAATGGTAAACTTCGACAAAACGTCAAAAAACATCAAACAACGTTAAATATTTTTTTTTAATTCTAAAAGTGTTGAAAAACCAGAAGAAAACAACTAAAACTAAGTGAGAAATGTTGGCTGAAGATACAAAAATTTAAAAAAACAAAATAAATATTATTATATAGGCTAATGCAACAGAAATGTCAAAAGAGTTTCCCAAAAAATACTTTAAAAAGACGCCAAAAACTTAGAAAGAAACTTGACAAAACGAAGATGGAAAAAGTAATAAAATATATAAAATATTCCCATAATCACTACTTTTAGCGTGTATAGAGCAGCATATCTTCACCAGACTCCATGTAAATAATCACTACTTTTAGCATGTATAGAGCAGCATATCTCCACCAGACTCCATGTAAATAATCACTACTTTTAGCATGTATAGAGCAGCATATCTCCACCAGACTCCATGTAAATAATCACTACTTTTAGCATGTATAGAGCAGCATATCTCCACCAGACTCCATGTAAATAATCACTACTTTTAGCATGTATAGAGCAGTATATCTCCACCAGACTCCATGTAAATAATCACTACTTTTAGCATGTATAGAGCAGCATATCTCCACCAGACTCCATGTAAATAATCACTACTTTTAGCATGTATAGAGCAGTATATCTCCACCAGACTCCATGTAAATAATCACTACTTTTAGTGTGTATAGAGCAGCATATCTTCACCAGACTCCATGTAAATAATCACTACTTTTAGCATGTATAGAGCAGCATATCTCCACCAGACTCCATGTAAATAATCACTACTTTTAGAGTGTATAGAGCAGCATATCTCCACCAGACTCCATGTAAATAATCACTACTTTTAGCGTGTATAGAGCAGCATATCTCCACCAGACTCCATGTAAATAATCACTACTTTTAGCGTGTATAGAGCAGCATATCTCCACCAGACTCCATGTAAATAATCACTACTTTTACCGTGTATAGAGCAGCATATCTCCACATGTAAATGGGTGAATTAAGAGTGTTTTTCAACCAGAGACCAAAACAAAAGTCCAGCTTTAAGCCGGGTCATGTGACTAGGCTGAGAAAGAGAGGAATGAAGATGGGTGAGAGAGAGGGAGAGGAGGGGGGGAGAAAGAGAGAGAGGGGGTGAGAGAGAGAGAGAGATATGATAGAAAACCCTTGAGAACCAGTGAGAGTCCCTCCCGGAAGTTTCTTGGAAAAAGAGTTATAGACGGACAGATCCGGGGCTGTTGGAGGAGAAAGGGGGGCGCGCGGGCCGGAGGGGGGGTATTCTTGTGCAGGTCCATTCATGTGCATAATGCCGAGCGATGGAGGGCCCCCCGCAGACCTGAGGGGCCCGGGGTCCCCGAGCTGTTCAGACCGCTGACCCCTGAAGAAATGTTAACATCATGTTAGCTTTGCTCATTAGCCCAGTCTGGCCCCGCACCACAGGGGGACCCTGACCCTACATCCTCCCTCCTCCCTCCTTTTCTTCCCTTCTCTCTCCCTCCTCCCTCCCTCCTGTCCTTCCCCCTCCTCCCTCCCTCCTGTCCTTCCCTCCTCCCTCCTCCCTCCTGTCCTTCCCTCCTCCCTCCTTCCTGTCCTTCCCTCCTCCCTCCTCCCTCCTTCCTGTCCTTCCCTCCTCCCTCCTCCCTCCTGTCCTTCCCCCTCCCTCCTTTCCTTCCCTCCTTCCTCCTTCCTCCTTCCTCCCCCCTCCCTCCTTTTCTTCCCTTCTACCTCCTCCCTCCTTCCTTCTTGCCTTCCCTCCTGTCCTTCCCTCCTCCCTCCTTTTCTTCCCTTCTCCCTCCTCCCTCCTGTCCTTCCCTCCTCCCTCCTTTTCTTCCCTTCTCCCTCCCCCCTCCCTTTCTCCTTTCCTTCCCTTCTTCCTACTTCCTCCCCCCTTTTCCTTCCCTTCCCCTCCCTCCTTCCCCCTTACACCCTTCTTTCTTTCCTGCCCTTCTCCCCCCTTCCTTTCTTCAGCTCCCTCCCTCTTTCTTTTGGACACTCTCTCCCCTTCCTTCCTTCCTTCCTTCCTTCCTTCCTTCCTTCCTTCCTTCCTTCCTTCCTTCCTCTCTTTCATTCATTCCTTACCCTTCCTCCCTTTCTTTCTTTCCTTCCTTCCCCTTCCTTTGCATGTTCTTTCTTCCTTCCTTTAATAAAAAATACATTATTAACAGAAATCCCTTAAAGTACCATGCATGTTCAATTATTTCTTTCTTTCCTTCCTTCCTTCCTTAATCTGAATATTATAATGGAATGAACACTCAATAAAATACATTATTAACAGAAACTGTTTCTCACATCTAAACTATTTTAATGTTGTGAGACTATCCTCCAATCAGATGCCAGGTAGACCTGCTCTATCTGTAAATTATAGAGAGGTCTAGACCTGCTCTATCTGTAAATTATAGAGAGGTCTAGACCTGCTCTACCTGTAAATTATAGAGAGGTCTAGACCTGCTCTATCTGTAAATTATAGAGTGGTCTAGACCTGCTCTATCTGTAAATTATAGAGAGGTCTAGACCTGCTCTATCTGTAAATTATAGAGTGGTCTAGACCTGCTCTACCTGTAAATTATAGAGAGGTCTAGACCTGCTCTATCTGTAAATTATAGAGAGGTCTAGACCTGCTCTACCTGTAAATTATAGAGAGGTCTAGACCTGCTCTACCTGTAAATTATAGAGAGGTCTAGACCTGCTCTATCTGTAAATTATAGAGTGGTCTAGACCTGCTCTACCTGTAACTCTTGTTGAATTGAGACTATAAATAAAACTGAATTGAACATAATTTTGGATTTGCTACATCTCTACTCATCACTTCTTCCTTCCTTCCTTCCTTCCTTCCTTCCTTCCTTCCTTCCTTCCTTCCTTCCTTCCTTTCAGCTATTGACCTGATTAACAACCTGCTGCAGGTGAAGATGAGGAAGCGATACAGCGTTGACAAGACCCTCAGTCACCCCTGGTTACAGGTAACATCTACAATTAATATTATTATTATATATTATATGTGTGTGTGTGTGTCTGTGTGTGTGTGTGTGTGTGTGTGTGTGTGTGTGTGTGCGCGCGTATATAAATATATATCTGTCCGAGGGGTGTGTTTGTTTTCCCCACCAGGACTACCAGTTGTGGTTCAATGTCTGAGGGGTGTGTTTGTTTTCCCCACCAGGACTACCAGATGTGGTTAAATTTCTGCGGGTGTGTTTGTTTTCCCCACCAGGACTACCAGATGTGGTTAAATGTCTGAGGGGTGTGTTTGTTTTCCTCACCAGGACTACCAGATGTGGTTAAATGTCTGAGGGGTGTGTTTGTTTTCCCCACCAGGACTACCAGTTGTGGTTCAATGTCTGAGGGGTGTGTTTGTTTTCCTCACCAGGACTACCAGTTGTGGTTCAATGTCTGAGGGGTGTGTTTGTTTTCCCCACCAGGACTACCAGTTGTGGTTCAATGTCTGAGGGGTGTGTTTGTTTTCCCCACCAGGACTACCAGATGTGGTTCAATGTCTGAGGGGTGTGTTTGTTTTCCTCACCAGGACTACCAGATGTGGTTAAATGTCTGAGCGGTGTGTTTGTTTTCCCCACCAGGACTACCAGATGTGGTTAAATGTCTGAGCGGTGTGTTTGTTTTCTCCACCAGGACTACCAGTTGTGGTTCAATGTCTGAGGGGTGTGTTTGTTTTTTCCACCAGGACTACCAGATGTGGTTCAATGTCTGAGCGGTGTGTTTGTTTTCCCCACCAGGACTACCAGATGTGGTTAAATGTCTGAGGGGTGTGTTTGTTTTCCTCACCAGGACTACCAGATGTGGTTCAATGTCTGAGGGGTGTGTTTGTTTTCCCCACCAGGACTACCAGATGTGGTTCAATGTCTGAGGGGTGTGTTTGTTTTCCCCACCAGGACTACCAGATGTGGTTAAATGTCTGAGGGGTGTGTTTGTTTTCCCCACCAGGACTACCAGATGTGGCTTGACCTGAGGAACCTGGAGTCCCGGATGAACGAGCGCTACATCACACACGAGAGCGACGACCTGCGCTGGCATCACCACGCGCAGCTCCGCGGCCTCGACTACCCGGCGGTCCTCGCCAACGGCCCCCGCTGCGACGGCGGCACCACGGCGGAGCGTTGCCATGGCGAACAGGAGCTGGAGACCCTCAGCGAGAGGGTCAGTGAACTTTGAGGACGACGACGACGACCGCAACAAACCAGCTACGAAACGCACACAACACAAACGGCGGGAGGAGACATCTTTAAGAGCCGTTAGTCCAATTAACAAAATTTAATTATCTGATTCATTAATAATTAACCTCGTGTTGTCCCGTCAAAATTGAAAATCAGCACTTTTGTTGATGTTTACTTCGTAACACTAACTTATTAACTTTAGTTTTACAGTTATTTTTGGAATTTATGGTCAATAAAGCTCATTTATAGGAAATTATACCTAATGTTTGAGTTAGAAAAGCAGAAATTAGGAATTATTGAGACTAAAATGAAAGGAATGGATGTTGATGATAATCACAGACTGGAATATGTCAACTTTTACTCAATACTATTTCAAAAACACTTCCATTTGTTTTACAATGCTATAAAATAGAATAAGACGCCCCAAAATTAATGAAAGTAGAGATTTGTACTTGGCAAAGAGCGTTGGGTGGAATCAATCATGTTATTTTGGGGAATTAAAAAGAACACTGATATAGGACAACATGAGGACAACATGAGGACAACATGAGGACAACATGAAGACAACATGGGGACAATATGGGGACAACATGGGGACAACATGAGGGCAACATGGGGACAACATGAGGGCAACATGAAGACAACATGGGGACAACATGGGGACAACATGAGGGCAACATGAGGGCAATATGAGGACAACATGAGGACAACATGAGGGCAACATGAGGACAACATGAGGACAACATGGGGACAACATGAGGACAACATGGGGACAACATGAGGACAACATGGGGACAACATGAGGGCAACATGGGGACAACATGGGGACAACATGGGGACAACATGAGGGCAATATGAGGGCAACATGAGGACAACATGAGGACAACATGAGGGCAACATGAGGACAACATGAGGACAACATGGGGACAACATGAGGGCAACATGAGGGCCACATGGGGACAACATGAGGACAACATGAGGACAACATGAGGACAACATGAGGACAATATGAAGACAACATGAGGGCAACATGAGGACAACATGAGGACAACATGGGGACAACATGGGGACAACATGAGGGCAATATGAGGGCAACATGAGGACAACATGAGGACAACATGAGGGCAACATGAGGACAACATGAGGACAACATGGGGACAACATGAGGGCAACATGAGGGCAACATGAGGACAACATGAGGACAACATGGGGACAACATGAGGGCAACATGAGGGCAACATGGGGACAACATGAGGGCAATATGAGGGCAACATGAGGACAACATGAGGACAACATGGGGACAACATGAGGGCAACATGAGGGCAACATGGGGACAACATGGGGACAACATGAGGGCAACATGAGGACAACATGGGGACAACATGAGGACAACATGAGGACAACGTGAGGACAACATGAAGACAACATGAGGACAACATGAAGACAACATGAGGACAACATGAAGACAACATGAGGGCAACATGAGGACATTTGTCTCAATTTTTTCATTTTAAAGTTTTTATTCCCCCTTTTTTTGTTTTTTTTGTTTTAAATTTTAGTGTGTTGCACTTTTTTAAAAACGTTTTTGTCGCATTAAAAAATTAATTTGGGTAATTAAAAAGAACATTGATGTAGGAAAACTGTTTTTTTGTCAATTTTTTTGTGACATTTTTTTTTGTGTAGTTTTTGAAGCGTTTGTTTTTACTTTTTGGCGTTTTCTAACTTTTCCTGAAGTTCTTTCTCACTTTTTACAGCGTCTTCATCGATTATTTCTGCATTTTTTTGGGACATTTTTGTTGTTTTTTTCCTACATTTCTGTCACTTTTTTCAGTGTGCTTGAGTCTTTTTTTATTTTTAATATGCTTTAAAATCAAATAAAACTCCCAAATTCAATGAAAACAGTGAACTGATCCTTTATTTACCTTGTGAGGTAAACAGTACTTTACTGCATACAGTAGATCAACAGTACTTTACTGCATACAGTAGATCAACAGTACTTTACTGCATACAGTAGATCAACAGTACCTTACTGCATACAGTAGATCAACAGTACTTTACTGCATACAGTAGATCAACAGTACTTTACTGCATACAGTAGATCAACAGTACCTTACTGCATACAGTAGATCAACAGTACTTTACTGCATACAGTAGATCAACAGTACTTTACTGCATACAGTAGATCAACAGTACCTTACTGCATACAGTAGATCAACAGTACTTTACTGCATACAGTAGATCAACAGTACTTTACTGCATACAGTAGATCAACAGTACTTTACTGCATACAGTAGATCAACAGTACTTTACTGCATACAGATCAACAGTACACTGCATACAGTAGATCAACAGTACTTACTGCATACAGTAGATCAACAGTACTTTACTGCATACAGTAGATCAACAGTACTTTACTGCATACAGTAGATCAACAGTACTTTACTGCATACAGTAGATCAACAGTACTTTACTGCATACAGTAGATCAACAGTACTTTACTGCATACAGTAGATCAACAGTACTTTACTGCATACAGTAGATCAACAGTACCTTTACTGCATACAGTAGATCAACAGTACTTTACTGCATACAGTAGATCAACAGTACTTTACTGCATACAGTAGATCAACAGTACTTTACTGCATACAGTAGATCAACAGTACTTTACTGCATACAGTAGATCAACAGTACTTTACTGCATACAGTAGATCAACAGTACTTTACTGCATACAGTAGATCAACAGTACACTGCATAGATCAACAGTACTTTACTGCATACAGTAGATCAACAGTACTTTTACAGTAGATCAACAGTGCATACAGTACAGTAGATCAACAGTACTTTACTGCATACAGTAGATCAACAGTAGATCAACAGTACTTTACTGCATACAGTAGATCAACAATACTTTACTGCATACAGTAGATCAACAGTACTTTACTGCATACAGTAGATCAACAGTACTTTACAACAGTAGATCAACAATACTGCATACTGTAGATCAACAGTACTTTACTGCATACAGTAGATCAACAGTACTTTACTGCATACAGTAGATCAACAGTACTTTACTGCATACAGTAGATCAACAGCATACTAGATCAACAGTACTTTACTGCATACAGTAGATCAACAGTACTTTACTGCATACAGTAGATCAACAGTACTTTACTGCATACAGTAGATCAACAGTACTTTACTGCATACAGTAGATCAACAGTACTTTACTGCATACAGTAGATCAACAGTACTTTACTGCATACAGTAGATCAACAGTACTTTACTGCATACAGTAGATCAACAGTACTTTACTGCATACAGT
>CM049390.1:1135109-1147609 GCA_026937815.1 Etheostoma perlongum | reverse complement strand
AGAAAGAAAGAATTTAGTTTTTTATTAATCTTTTGGAACTATTTTGTTATTTTAAGGCACATTTGATCATAAATAATAAGGACTAGGATAATAAGAAACCACGTGCATCGGCCTATTTGTTGGAAATTGTTTTTTTTAAAGAAAATTATTTTTAAAAAAGTATTCAATGATATTTTTTATATTGTTTTTATATATTTTTATATTTAATTTAGATTTTAAAAAGAAAGAAATTCAGTGATTTATTTTTATTTTGTTTAGCTTTTGCATAGAAAAAAATATTATTTTGTATTATTAGGCTTTTGGGACTATTTTGTTAATTTAATGAACATTTGATAATACATTTTATGAAATAAGATAATAAGGAAACACATATATAGGCCGATTTTGGGGATTTTTTTTTTAAAAGAACAAAACAAAAATCAAATGTATGTTTTTTAAATCGATTAAATTATATATATATATATATATATAAATTATATATTGTATAATTTATATAGTATCTTATTGAAAATATTTTTTTTGTTCTTGTTTTTTAAAGAAATGTTGATAATTACAAAAATTGGCATGTACATTTTTTATATTTATTTTGTGTTTTTTTCTTAAGAGAACACTTCTTTACAAAAAGAAAATGTCATGATTTATTTTTCTAATTTCTATTTAAATTGGATTAAAAAAGAAATTCACATTTTTTTAAATGAATTGGCTGGAGAAAATAAATAAACAAAAATAAAACATGTGAATTAATAAATGTTTTCTTTCCTTTATGTGAAAAATAACAGAATGAAAACTAAAAAAAAACTAAAGAAAAGGGAAATAAGGAAAAATATCTTCAGGTAGAAATCCTCACACACTCTTCACGATGTCTTACAGTGCATGCACACACACACACACACACACACACACAATACACACACACACACACACACAGACACACATAAACACACAGAGACACACAGAAACACACACACACACACACACACAGACACACAGAAACACACACACACACACAGGAACACACACAGAGATACACACACACACACACACACACACACACACACACACACACACACACAGCAATACACACACGCACACACACAGACACACATAAACACACAGAAACACACACACACACACACAACACACAGAAACACAGAAACACAGAAACACACACACACACAGGAACACACAGACACACAGAAACACAGAAACACACACACACACAGGAACACACAGAAACACAGAAACACACACACACACACACACATAAACACACAGAAACACAGAAACACACACACACACAGGAACACACACAGAGACACACACACACACACACACACACACACAGTAATACACACACACACACACACACAGACACACATAAACACACAGAAACACACACACACACACAGACACACACAAACACACACACACACACACACAGGAACACACACAGAGACACACACACACACACAGACACACACAGAGACACACACAGAAACACACACAGAAACACACACAAAGACATACACACACACACACACAGACAAACAGAAACACACACAGAAACACACACACACAGACACACAGAAACACACACAAAGACACACACACACACAGAGACACACACACACACACACACAACACACACACACACACACACACAGAAACACACTCCATGGGGTTGTGAAGGTCAGGGGCCTTGGTGGACCAGACCCGGGGGCAGAGGCTGGCTCTGGGGACGTGGACTGTCACCTCTCTGTGGGGGGCGGAACCGGAACTTGTGCGGGAGGTGGAGCGCTACCAGTTAGATCTGGTGGGGCTTACCTCTACGCACAGTCTCGGTTCTGGAACTGTACTCCTGGATAGGGGTTGGACTCTGTCCTACTCCGGAGTTGCCCAGGGTGGGGGGCGCCGGGCGGGTGTGGGGATACTCACAAGCCCCCGGCTGAGCGCCGCTGCGTGGACGAGAGGGTCGCTTCCCTACGCCTGCGGGTTGTTGTTTGTGCATATGCACCAAACAATAATTTGGAGTATTCGGCCATCTTGGAGACCTTGAATGGAGTCCTGTATGGGGCTCCAGTAGGGGACTCCATAGTTCTGCTGGGGGACTTCAACGCACACGTGGGTGATGATGGAGATACTTGGAGAGGCGTGATTGGGAGGAACAACCTCCCTGATCTGAACCAGAGTGGTTGTCTGTTGTTGGACTTCTGTGCTAGTCATGGATTGTCCATAACAAACACCATGTTCGAACATAGGGATGCTCATAAGTGTACGTGGTACCAGAGCACCCTAGGGTGCTCATAAGTGTACGTGGTACCAGAGCACCCTAGGCCAACGGTCAATGATCGATTTTATAATTGTTTCATCTGATCTGAGGCCGTATGTTTTGGTCACTCGGGTGAAGAGAGGGTCAGAGCTGTCAACTGATCACCATCTGGTGGTGAGCTGGGTCAGGGGGTCAGGAAGGACTCTGGACAGACCTGGTAAGCCCAAACTGGGGGTGCGGGTAAATTGGGAACGTCTGGAGGAGGCCCTTCTCCGACGGACTTTCAACTCGGGCATTCCTGCGGAGGCTTGGGGCGTTGAACCTGAGTGGACAACGTTCAAAGTTTCTATTGCTGAAGCTGCTGCGGGGAGCTGTGGTCTTAGGGTTTTAGGTGCCTCAAGGGGCGGTAACCCACGAACACCCTGGTGGTCAGGGAAGCCGTCCGACTGAAGAAGGAGTCCTTCCGAGATATGTTATCCCGGAGGACTCCGGAGGCAGTTGCAGGGTACCGACGGGCCCAAAGGGCTGCAGCCTCTGCCGTGACAGAGGCAAAGCAGCGGGTGTGGCAGAAGTTCAGAGCAGACATGGAGAAGACCTGGAGAAGACATGGAGAAGACCTGGAGAAGTTCGAAGAAGACATGGAGAAGGACTTTCGGTCTGGAAAACCGTTCGCCACCTCAGGAGGGGGAAGCGAGGAATCATCCAAGCTGTTTACAGCAAGGATGGGACGTTGTTGACCTCAACTGGGGAGGTAATAGAGCGGTGGAAGGAGCACTTTGAGGAACTCCTAAATCCAGCTGGCACGCCCTCTGTGGTAGGGGCAGAGCTGGAGGATGATGGGGATTGTCGTCAATTTCCCTGGTGGAAGTCGCTGAGGTAGTAAAACAACTCCACAGCGGCAAAGCCCCAGGGATTGATGAGATCCGTCCAGAAATGCTGAAGGCTCTGGGTGTGGAGGGGATGTCTTGGGTGACACGTCTCTTCAACTTTGCGTGGAAGTCTGGGACGGTGCCTAAGGAGTGGCAGACCAGGGTGGTGGTTCCCCTCTTCAAAAAGGGGGTGTTGAAGAGGGTGTGTGCCAATTACCGGGGTATCGCACTTCTCAGCCTCCCTGGTAAAGTCTACTCCAAGGTGCTGGAAAGGAGGGTTCGGCCGATAGTCGAACCTCGGATTGAAGAGGAACAATGCGGATTCCGTCCTGGCCGTGAAACAACGGATCAGATCTTCACTCTCACAAGGATCCTGGAGGGGGCCTGGGAGTATGCCCAACCAGTCTACATGTGTTTTTTGTGGATCTAGAGAAGGCGCATGACCGGGTCCCCCGGGAGATACTGTGGGAGGTGCTGCGGGAGTATGGGGTGAGGGGGTCCCTTCTCAGGGCCATCCAATCTCTGTATGACCAAAGCGAGAGCTGTGTCCGGGTTCTCGGCAGTAAGTCGGACTCGTTCCAGGTGAGGGTTGGCCTCCGCCAGGGCTGCGCTTTGTCACCAATCCTGTTTGTAATATTTATGGACAGGATATCGAGGCGTAGTCGGGGTGGGGAAGGGTTGCAGTTCGGTGGGCTCGGGATCTCATCGCTGCTTTTTGCAGATGATGTGGTCCTGATGGCGTCATCGGTCTGTGAAGCGGCTGGGATGAGGAGGAGGCTTTTGGGGAAGACCCAGGACTAGGTGGAGGGACGTCCAGCTGGGAGGAGGCCTCGGGGAAGACCCAGGACTAGGTGGAGGGACTTGCAGCTGGGAGGAGGCCTCGGGGAAGACCCAGGACTAGGTGGAGGGACGTCCAGCTGGGAGGAGGCCTCGGGGAAGAACCAGGACTAGGTGGAGGGACGTCCAGCTGGGAGGAGGCCTCGGGAAGACCCAGGACTAGGTGGAGGGACGTCCAGCTGGGAGGAGGCCTCGGGAAGAACCAGGACTAGGTGGAGGGACGTCCAGCTGGGAGGAGGCCTCGGGGAAGACCCAGGACTAGGTGGAGGGACGTCCAGCTGGGAGGAGGCCTCTGGGAAGACCCAGGACTAGGTGGAGGGACGTCCAGCTGGGAGGAGGCCTCGGGGAAGACCCAGGACTAGGTGGAGGGACGTCCAGCTGGGAGGAGGCATTTATTACTACTACTTTATATACTTATACTACTACAACTTTTAATTTTTAATTTTTCATATATTTCTTATTATTACTACTTTTATTTTGGGATTTTCACAGTTTTTACCTGATTTTTTTGTTACTTTTTCGGACATTTATTGTCTTTTCTTTGACGTTATTGTCGCTTCACGTGACATTTTTTGAGTTTTTTGGTTGTTTTTGTCATCATCATCAACGTTTTCTTTGTTTTTGGCGTCATCCTTGTCTGTGATTGGTTCAAAGATTACGTTTCACGGCATATTTGGACATTCAAACCTAAAATAATATCCCAGTGATCTGTTTTTCTGCTGCTGCGGTTGAAATGTCCTTCGAGTTTAGTCTTCATCACGTTTTACTCTTAAATCTTAAATAAAATAAAGAATAACATCCTGTGTTTTAGTTTCTCCTTCTCCGTGCACACACACACACACACTCACACACACAGACACACACACACACACACTCACACACACACACACACACACACACACCTGAGGCTACTCTCTCTCTCCTCCTTCCTTTGTCTCTCTACCTTTTATTTCTATTTCTACATGCCGTGTTGTTCGGAGCTGTCAGGTCGTCTGTCTCCCTCTCTCACTCTCTCTTTCTCTCTCTCTCTCTCTCTCTTTCCATCACTTTCTCTCTCTCTCTCTCTCCTTATCTCTCTCTCTCTCTCCTCTCCTCATCTCTCTCTCTCTTTAACTCTCCTCATCTCTCCCTCTCTTTCTCTCTCTCTCTCTCCTCATCTCTCTCCCTCCCTCTCTCTCCTCATCTCTCTCCCTCTCTCTTTCTCTCTCTCCCTCTCCCTCTCTCTCTCTCTCTCCTTATCTCTCCATCTCTCCCTCTCTCTCTCCTCTCCTCATCTCTCTCTTTCTCTATCTCTCCTCATCTCTCTCTCTCTCTCTCCTCATCTCTCCCTCTCTCTTTCTCTCTCTTCTCTCTCTCCTCATCTCTCTCCCTCCCTCTCTCCTCATCTCTCTCTTTCTCTCTCTCTCTCTTTCTCCTCCTCTCTCTCTTTCTCTCTCTCTCTCTTTCTCCTCCTCTCTCTCCTCTCCTCATCTCTCTCTCTCTCCCTCCCCCCCTCTCTTTCCCTCTCTCCCTCCTCTTCATCCTCTCATCATCTTTCACTGTCCTCTCTCTCGGAGACGGAGCAGGATGATGGGTTTGTTGCCGTAGTAACTCTCTCCGATGACGACGTGCGGTTTTCGCACGTAAACATTTAGTGTCTGTTAGGAAACAATCCGCCATCCATCCCCCCCTCCATCCCTCCATCCCTCCATCCCTCCGTCATCCCCCCCTCCATCCCTCTGTCATCCCTCCATCCCTCCGTCATCCCCCCCTCCATCCCTCCGTCATCCCCCCTCCATCCCTCCGTCATCCCCCCCTCCATCCTTCTGTCATCCCCCCCTCCATCCCTCCATCTGTCCGCCACGCTCGCTCTCATGTTGATGGCACGCAGCGGCGGATGAAGACAACACAGTAAACAATGAATCTGTGTTTTCATCATGAGAGACGAGGCAAGATGGTGCATGCTGGGAAATGTTGTCCTGAAAGACAAGCGTCCACAAAAAACAAAAAAAAAGGCCTTTTTTAACCCTTCTTCTTCCTGTTTTCACAACATTGTTGTCCCTTTTCTGAAATGTTCGGGCCTTTTTTTGGGACTTTTTGTCCCTTTTTTCAACGTTTTTGGGCGTTTTTTCTGACGTTTATGTCGTAAACTTTTTTGTTCCTTTTATTAAATTTTTCTGACTTTTTGTCTCGAACTTTTTTGTCACTTTTTCTAAAGTTTTTGAGCTTTTTTTCGATATTTTTTGTTCTTTTTTTTTTACATTATTCCCCAAAACGTTTTTGTCCTTTTTTCTAAAACTTTTAAGCATTTTTTAAAACTTTTTGCCCCTTTTCAAATATTTTTTGGCATTTTTTCTGACGTTTTTGTCCTGAAAGACAAGTGTCTTTTTTTTCAAAGACGCTTGTCTTTTAGGACAAAAACGTCAGAAAAAATGCCAAAAAATATTTGAAAAGGGGCAAAAAGTTTGAAAACGTTTTTTTTTACCGTTTTCACAAAAAAAATTGTCAATTTTTTCTGACTTTTTGTCAATTTTTCTAAAAAATTGGGGCTTTTTTCAGAGTTTTTGTCTTTTTTTCAACATTATTTGATCCTTTTTTCTGACCTTTTCGTTTTTATTTCTAAAATTTTTGACCCAATTTTTCTGACGTTTTTGTCGTGAGACGTTTTGTCCATTTTTCTAAAATTTTTGGGCCTTTTTACACCTTTTTTCAACCATTTTTTGGTCCCTTTCTTGACGTTTTTCTCCCTTTTAAACATCCTAAACTTTTGTCACTTTTTCCATCGGCCACTGAGGTTGAAGTTTTGGGAGATTAAAGAAGTCCATGTTGTCCTTTTCCGATTTTATCATAACTTTTTAATTTTAGGCTTCATAACTACCGAACTGACCCTGTCCAGACAGAGAGGAAAAGTTCAAGATATTTTTATAAAGATTTTTGGCATTTGGGGAAAACCTTCGGGGTCCTGGGGCCCCAGAGGACATCGCCTCGCTCCGCCTGTTTTTTGGGAATATGTAAACAGAACTAAAATATAAACAGCAGACGTCTGTTTTTTTGGGACATTTTAATGCAGAAATTGTCCCAATGGGACTGCAGTGGGTTATAGTTTCTCTGCAAATGGAGTTTGTAAATCAGGTGAAATATTTTGATGTCTGGAGAGAACAACCTGGACTCTGATGATAGGTCAACGACCAACGGGAACGCAGGTAAACAATGAATCTGTGTTTTCATCATGAGAGACGAGGCAAGATGGTGCATGCTGGGAAATGTTGTCCTGAAAGACAAGCGTCCACGAAAAAAACACAAAAAATAAAAAATTTTTTCTTGTTTTCTCAACATTTTTGTCCCTTTTCTAAAATGTTCGGGCCTTTTTTTTTGGACTTTTTGTCCCTTTTTTCAACGTTTTTGGGCGTTTTTTCTGTAGTTTATGTCGTAAACTTTTTTGTTCGTTTTACTAAAAGTTTTGACCCAATTTTTCTTACTTTTTGTCCTGAACTTTTTTGTCACTTTTTCTATATTTTTTGTTCTTTTTTTCTGACATTTTGTCTTTTTTTTTCAATATTTTTTGTTCTTTTTTTTTTGACATTTTTCTAAAACTTTTAAGCATTTTTTCAAACTTTTTGCCCCTTTTCAAATATTTTTGGGAAAAATATTTGAAAAGGGCAAAAAGTTTGAAAATTTTTTTTACCGTTTTCACAATTTTTTTGTCAATTTTTTTCTGACTTTTTGTCAATTTCCAACATTTTTGGTATTTTTTTCTGACGTTTTTGTCCCTTTTTAAAAAAAAAAAAAATCCGCGGCACGTCCCTTTAACACAAAGACGTGTCCCGCAGCCGGAGAGTGACGCCGATGTCTCTCCTCTCGGCCTTCCTCTCCCTTCCTCTCCCTCCATTTAAAACAAAGCCCCCGGCTGCTGTCCATCACTCGGTAATAGCCGGCGAAGGAGGGAGGCGGGCGGCGAGGTCGCCATGACTCCGCCGAGCGTCTGCTCGCGAGCTGATTGGCCGAATTAGTGACCGCGATCGTTAGCGTTAGCCTGCGTTTCAGAAAAGACTCTTAATGTCTGCGTATTAGCACTAATGGAATGCAATTTCAGCTCTCCCTCCGCTCGGCGTCCACCCCCACCCGGCCGTGATCCCACCGAACCGTCGCCTAGGTAACTGCAATCACGTGCCGACACCCCCCCCCACCACCCACCACCCCTTCTTCCCATTTACAGCTAGACAGAGAGAGAATTAGAGATGGCTTTTAATAAAGAGCCCTGGCGCTGTAAGAAAATGACCGATATTCTTCCTTCCTCAGGCAGGGAAGTGATTTGAGCCGCAGCCAGTTTCTGTCGAAAGCAGCGGGGGAGATCAGCTCGATTAAGGCCAAATCAGACCTGCTTGCAGTCTGATGAGAGGGAGAAGAAGATAATAGCTCTCAGATTGGTTCCTCATGCAGCTCGGGCCTCCGCCGGGGGAATTAAACCACTCTTTGTCTCTGCAGTCTCTCAGGATGACTCCACTCCCCGGCCAATCACACGCGCCCGCTGCCGAATTAGAAAGCAAATATAACCTTTTTCTCCCAAGAATTACCTTCATCTCCAACTTGGTTTCATTAGCTCCACCATTGCAGGGGAGATTAGTTTTTTTTTTTTTTTTTAACATGGCACCAAGGCACCAAAACTACAAAGACGGAGGAGAAAAATCAACAAAAAGATTATTTTTTAAATGGAAAAAAGTGACAAAAAAACATCAAAAACATTGAAAAAAAAAAGCAACAGAATTTTTTAATTTTTTTTTTAAATTGACTAAAACTTAATAAATAAATGTCAAAAAACTAGAATCTCTGATGGAGATTTCGGGGAGCGAGCCAACGTTCCCACATATTAGGAGATTTCTTTCAAACATAGGGGATGAAGTTCCCTCATTTCCTTTTTCATTTTCATAACATTTCTATCAGATTTTATTCCCCTAACCCTAAAAAACATGTAGTGGGAGGATAGGGCTTACATGGAGGAACACATGTGGAAATATAGAAAACTCTTAGAAATGTGGGAACATAGGGCCTTATATTCTGTAAAATCTTAGAAATGAGGAAATAAAGGGCCTAATTCTAGCAAAAAATCTAATAAATGACAACAATTTAGGAACATAGGGCCTAAATGTAAGAAAACTCTTAGAAATGAAGGAACATATGGGGACTAATTCTAACAAAAAATCAGAGAAATGTGGGAATAAAGAGATTAATTGTTAGAAAAATCTTAGAAATGAGGAAATAAAGGGCCTAATTCTAACAAAAGATCTAATAAATGTGGGAACATATAGGGCCTAAATTTAAGAAAGCTCTTGGAAATGAAGGAACATGGAACTAATTCTAACAAAAATCTAAGAAATGTGGGAATAAAGAGATTAATTGTAAGAAAATGTTTAGAAATGTAGGAACAAAGGGCCTAAAATTAAGAAATATCTCATAAATATGGGAACAAAGGATCTAATTTTTTGTTTAGATTTTAGAAAAAAAGCCAAAATTAAAATGATGAAAATAAAAAAAGATGAAATAATATTAGGAGATGAACGTGATTTATGCTTCTGTATAAAATCTACCCCCCAGACTCATCTCCAACCACACACACACTTCTTCTCCATAAATAACATGAGATCAAGGAGACACACAACCACACACACACACACACACACACACACACACACACAGAGTGACAGAGACACACACCACACACACACACACACACACACACACACACACACACACAGAGACACACACACAGAGTGACACACACACACACACAGACACACACACACACACACACACACACACACACACACACACACACACACACACACACACACACAGAGTGACAGAGACACACAACCACACACACACACACACACACACACACACACACACAGAGTGACAGAGACACACACCACACACACACACACACACACACACACACACACACACACAGTGACAGAGACACACAACCACACACACACACACACACACACACACAGAGACACACACACAGAGACACACAACCACACACACACACACACACACACACACACACACACACACAGACAGAGACACACAACCACACACACACACACAGAGACACACACACACACACACACACACACACACACTCAAACAGAGTGACCGAGACACACACACCACAGACACACACACACACACACACACACACACACAGACACACACACAGAGTGACAGAGACACACAACCACACACACACACACACACACACACACACACAGACACAAACAGAGTGACAGAGACACACACACACACACACACACACACACACACACAGAGTGACAGACACACACACACACACACACACACACACACACACACACACACACAGACACACACACACACACAACAGAGACACACACACATACAGACACACACACACACACACAGAGACACAGACACACACACACACACACACACACACACACACAAACAGAGACAGACACACAAAGGAGCCCAAAGACCAGACTGAAGGAGGCCTTGAACCGGTCAGCTTGAGTAGAGGACTGGAGTTGGGGGGGGTTGTGTGTGTGTGTGGGGGGCAGGAGGGTGGAACTCTTTGCCTGCAACAACAGCTAATAGCAAAGGGAGAAACAGATCTAAAGCAGGGTTGAGAGACTCTGTGATTGGCCCTCGCCATCCATGTACGATTCTGATTGGTTGAGCAGGACGGGGCCCGCCTCCAACAGCTGATAGTGGAGCGCTGATTAAGAGTGAGGTCTTCCTGGAAGGATTCCCACTGAGAATCATCTCAATCAGGAGAGACTGGCTGCAGATATGAGACGGTTCTACACACATGATATAATACACAGTTATTAAGATAACAGCTGATTAGAGTTAGGAGAACATTAAGAGTTGGACTTCCTGAAAGAATTTACACTGAGATACATAATTGACTTCAAAATATGACGTTGACCCTCCTATTTGACCCGTTTTACAAAATCTTTCTATATCAGAACATATGACAAAACAACAAAAAGTGACAA
Organism: Etheostoma perlongum; assembly: GCA_026937815.1. NCBI lineage: Eukaryota > Metazoa > Chordata > Actinopteri > Perciformes > Percidae > Etheostoma > Etheostoma perlongum. The sequence continues at coordinate 1,136,615 of CM049390.1, read as the reverse complement.
ATGTTGAAAAACTACAAAGACGGAGGAGAAAAATCAACAAAGAGATTCTTTTTTAAATGCAAAAAAGTGACCAAAAAAACATCAAAAACATTGAAAAAAGCAACAGAATTTTTTTTTTTTTTAAATGGACTAAAACATTAAAAAAAAAAATTAAAAAAAAAAAATTCAGAAAAATACTCCCAGAATGCACCTGAACACACCTCCCTGTAAGACCAGCACGCCCAGAATGCACTTGAACACACCTCCCTGTAAGACCAGCACGCCCAGAATGCACCTGAACACACCTTCCTGTAACACCAGCACGCCCAGAATGCACCTGAACACACCTTCCTGTAACACCAGCACGCCCAGAATGCACCTGAACACACCTCCCTGTAAGACCAGCACGCCCAGAATGCACCTGAACACACCTCCCTGTAAGATCAGCACGCCCAGAATGCACCTGAACACACCTCCTTGTAAGACCAGCACGCCCAGAATGCACCTGAACACAACTCACTGTAAGACCAGCACACCCAGAATGCACCTGAACACACCTCCCTGTAAGACCAGCACGCCCAGAATGCACCTGAACACACCTCCCTGTAAGACCAGCACGCCCAGAATGCACCTGAACACACCTCCCTGTAAGACCAGCACGCCCAGAATGCACCTGAACACACCTCCCTGTAAGACCAGCACGCCCAGAATGCACCTGAACACACCTCCCTGTAAGACCAGCACGCCCAGAATGCACCTGAACACACCTCCCTGTAAGACCAGCACGCCCAGAATGCACCTGAACACACCTCCAGCTAATGTTAGAAGTGTTTCTAACCTTTAATTGAAAATAACATTGAAAATCATTTTCAAAAACCTAATTTTGACTTAAAAAATGTGTCTGAAGTCATGAAAACTCCACCAGCCTCCCTCTCACTCACTGTAGAAGATGATTGGTGGAAATTAAACTGTAATTACACTAAATGCTTCTTTTAATATCTCTAAAGAACAGAAACTATATTATACTTTAATTTGTGTGGAAAGCGTGTGGAATCAATCATGTTATTTTGGGGAATTAAAAAGTACATTGATAAAGGACAACATGAGGACTACATGGGGACAACATGAGGACAACATGAGGACAACATGAGGGCAACATGAGGACAACATGAAGACAACATGAAGACAACATGAGGACAACATGAGGACAACATGAGGACAACATGAAGACAACATGAGGGCAACAATTCATGTTTTAGTGGTTGTGATTATGTTTATTTTTTGTTGTTTGGTGTATATTTTGTTACTGCTGACTGTAATCCAAATTGGCCCTCGGGGACAATAAAGGGACCTTGACCTTGACCTTGACCTTGACCTTGACCTTGACCTTGACCTTGACCTTGCTAGCAGACAGAATGGACGAAGAGGAAACTTTCCTGCAGTTTTAGTCGATGTGTATTCAGGGATTCAGGGTCACCCATAGAGCTGAGGAACAGGGAGGGAATAAAACCCAGAGAGAGACAGGAC
>CM049390.1:1100179-1134609 GCA_026937815.1 Etheostoma perlongum | reverse complement strand
ACACATTAAACACTCCACACACTCCTCGTGTCTGCTGCTGCGAGGGCACAGACGGACGCGTGTTGTCTGCTTTGAGACCTCGTGGATTCATGATTGATGAATGTGACAGAAAATCAAAGAACAGTGTGTGTTGTTTTCTGTGGTTTGAGTCAGATGTTTCAGATCTGTAGGTTCAATAATCGAGAATGTCAAATATATTTTATATTGAAAATGCTCTCGGCTGAAAAATAACTCAATTTCACTATCTGGTCTGTTCCAATGTTCTCTGGTGTTTTAGCCCAGGTTTGGTCCAAAGATCGCTGGTATCTTAGCCCTGGTCTGGTCTATGTTCTCTGGTATTTTAGCCCAGGTCTGGTCCAATGTTCTCTGGTATTTTAGCCCAGGTTTGGTCCAATGTTCTCTAGTATTTTAGGCCTGGTCTGGTCCAATGTTTTTAGCCCAGGTTTGGTCCAATGTTCTCTGGTATTTTAGCCCAGGTTTGGTGCAATGTTCTCTGGTATTTTAGGCCTGGTCTGGTCCAATGTTCTCTGGTATTTTAGCCCAGGTTTGGTCCAATGTTCTCTAGTATTTTAGCCCAGGTTTGGTCCAATGTTCTCTGGTATTTTAGCCCTGTTCTGGTCCAATGTTCTCTGGTATTTTAGCCCTGGTCTGGTCCAATGTTCTGTGGTATTTAAGCCCTGGTCTGGTCTATGTTCTCTGGTATTTTAGCCCAGGTTTGGTCCAATGTTCTCTGGTATTTTAGCCCTGTTCTGGTCCAATGTTCTCTGGTATTTTAGCCCTGGTCTGGTCCATTGTTCTCTGGTATTTTAGGCCTGGTCTGGTCCAATGTTCTCTGGTGTTTTAGCCCCAGGTTTGGTCCAATGTTCTCTAGTATTTTAGCCCAGGTTTGGTCCAATGTTCTCTGGTATTTTAGCCCAGGTTTGGTCTATGTTCTCTGGTATTTTAGGCCTGGTCTGGTCCAATGTTCTGTGGTATTTTAGCCCTGGTCTGGTCTATGTTCTCTGGTATTTTAGCCCAGGTTTGGTCCATGTTCTCTGGTATTTTATTTTAGCCCCAATGGTCTGGTCAAATGTTCTCTGGTATTTTAGCCCCAGGTTTGGTCCAAAGATCTGGTATTTTAGCCCAGGTGGTATTAGAGGCATGGTCTGGTCCAATGTTCTCTGGTATTTTAGCCCAGGTTTGGTCCAATGTTCTCTGGTATTTTAGCCCTGTTCTGGTCCAATGTTCTCTGGTATTTTAGCCCTGGTCTGGTCCATTGTTCTCTGGTATTTTAGGCCTGGTCTGGTCCAATGTTCTCTGGTATTTTAGCCCAGGTTTGGTCCAATGTTCTCTGGTATTTTAGCCCAGGTTTGGTCCAATGTTCTCTGGTATTTTAGCCCAGGTTTGGTGCAATGTTCTCTGGTATTTTAGGCCTGGTCTGGTCCAATGTTCTCTGGTATTTTAGCCCAGGTTTGGTCCAATGTTCTCTAGTATTTTAGCCCCCAGGTTTGGTCCAATGTTCTCTGGTATTTTTAGCCCAGGTTTGGTCAATGTTCTCTGGTATTTTAGGCCTGGTCTGGTCCAATGTTCTCTGGTATTTTAGCCCAGGTTTGGTCCAATGTTCTCTGGTATTTTTAGTATTTTATTTTAGCCCAGGTTTTCCAATGTTCTCTGGTATTTTTAGCCCAGGTTTGGTGCAATGTTCTCTGGTATTTTAGGCCTGGTCTGGTCCAATGTTCTCTGGTATTTTAGCCCAGGTTTGGTGCAATGTTCTCTTTGGTATTTTAGCCCAGGTTTGGTCCAATGTTCTCTGGTATTTTAGCCCTGGTTTGGTCCAATGTTCTCTGGTATTTTAGCCCTGGTTTGGTCCATTGTTCTCTGGTATTTTAGGCCTGGTCTGGTCCAATGTTCTCTGGTGTTTTAGCCCAGGTTTGGTCCAATGTTCTCTAGTATTTTAGCCCAGGTTTGGTCCAATGTTCTCTGGTATTTTAGCCCAGGTTTGGTCTATGTTCTCTGGTATTTTAGGCCTGGTCTGGTCCAATGTTCTGTGGTATTTTAGCCCTGGTCTGGTCTATGTTCTCTGGTATTTTAGCCCAGGTTTGGTCCATGTTCTCTGGTATTTTAGCCCTGGTCTGGTCAAATGTTCTCTGGTATTTTAGCCCAGGTTTGGTCCAAAGATCGCTGGTATTAGAGGCATGGTCTGGTCCAATGTTCTCTGGTATTTTAGCCCAGGTTTGGTCCAATGTTCTCTGGTATTTTAGCCCTGTTCTGGTCCAATGTTCTCTGGTATTTTAGCCCTGGTCTGGTCCATTGTTCTCTGGTATTTTAGGCCTGGTCTGGTCCAATGTTCTCTGGTATTTTAGCCCAGGTTTGGTCCAATGTTCTCTGGTATTTTAGCCCAGGTTTGGTCCAATGTTCTCTGGTATTTTAGCCCAGGTTTGGTCAATGTTCTCTGGTATTTTAGGCCTGGTCTGGTCCAATGTTCTCTGGTATTTTAGCCCAGGTTTGGTCCAATGTTCTCTAGTATTTTTGGTTTGGTCTAGCCCAGGTTTTGGTCCAATGTTCTCTGGTATTTTAGCCCAGGTTTGGTCAATGTTCTCTGGTATTTTAGGCCTGGTCTGGTCCAATGTTCTCTGGTATTTTAGCCCAGGTTTGGTCCAATGTTCTCTAGTATTTTAGCCCAGGTTTGGTCCAATGTTCTCTGGTATTTTAGCCCAGGTTTGGTGCAATGTTCTCTGGTATTTTAGGCCTGGTCTGGTCCAATGTTCTCTGGTATTTTAGCCCAGGTTTGGTGCAATGTTCTCTGGTATTTTAGCCCAGGTTTGGTCCAATGTTCTCTGGTATTTTAGCCCAGGTTTGGTCCAATGTTCTCTGGTATTTTAGCCCTGGTTTGGTCCATTGTTCTCTGGTATTTTAGGCCTGGTCTGGTCCAATGTTCTCTGGTATTTTAGCCCAGGTTTGGTCCAATGTTCTCTAGTATTTTAGCCCAGGTTTGGTCCAATGTTCTCTGGTATTTTAGCCCAGGTTTGGTCTATGTTCTCTGGTATTTTAGGCCTGGTCTGGTCCAATGTTCTGTGGTATTTTAGCCCTGGTCTGGTCTATGTTCTCTGGTATTTTAGCCCAGGTTTGGTCCATGTTCTCTGGTATTTTAGCCCTGGTCTGGTCAAATGTTCTCTGGTATTTTAGCCCAGGTTTGGTCCAAAGATCGCTGGTATTATAGGCATGGTCTGGTCCAATGTTCTCTGGTATTTTAGCCCAGGTTTGGTCCAATGTTCTCTGGTATTTTAGCCCTGTTCTGGTCCAATGTTCTCTGGTATTTTAGCCCTGGTCTGGTCCATTGTTCTCTGGTATTTTAGGCCTGGTCTGGTCCAATGTTCTCTGGTATTTTAGCCCAGGTTTGGTCCAATGTTCTCTGGTATTTTAGCCCAGGTTTGGTCCAATGTTCTCTGGTATTTTAGCCCAGGTTTGGTCCAATGTTCTCTGGTATTTTAGGCCTGGTCTGGTCCAATGTTCTCTGGTATTTTAGCCCAGGTTTGGTCCAATGTTCTCTAGTATTTTAGCCCAGGTTTGGTCCAATGTTCTCTGGTATTTTAGCCCAGGTTTGGTGCAATGTTCTCTGGTATTTTAGGCCTGGTCTGGTCCAATGTTCTCTGGTATTTTAGCCCAGGTTTGGTCCAATGTTCTCTAGTATTTTAGCCCAGGTTTGGTCCAATGTTCTCTGGTATTTTAGCCCAGGTTTGGTCAATGTTCTCTGGTATTTTAGGCCTGGTCTGGTCCAATGTTCTCTGGTATTTTAGCCCAGGTTTGGTGCAATGTTCTCTGGTATTTTAGCCCAGGTTTGGTCCAATGTTCTCTGGTATTTTAGCCCAGGTTTGGTCCAATGTTCTCTGGTATTTTAGCCCTGGTTTGGTCCATTGTTCTCTGGTATTTTAGGCCTGGTCTGGTCCAATGTTCTCTGGTATTTTAGCCCAGGTTTGGTCCAATGTTCTCTAGTATTTTAGCCCAGGTTTGGTCCAATGTTCTCTGGTATTTTAGCCCAGGTTTGGTGCAATGTTCTCTGGTATTTTAGGCCTGGTCTGGTCCAATGTTCTCTGGTAATTTAGCCCAGGTTTGGTCCAATGTTCTCTGGTATTTTAGCCCAGGTTTGGTGCAATGTTCTCTGGTATTTTAGGCCTGGTCTGGTCCAATGTTCTCTGGTATTTTAGCCCAGGTTTGGTCCAATGTTCTCTAGTATTTTAGCCCAGGTTTGGTCCAATGTTCTCTGGTATTTTAGCCCAGGTTTGGTCCAATGTTCTCTGGTATTTTAGCCCAGGTTTGGTCCAATGTTCTCTGGTATTTTAGCCCAGGTTTGGTCCAATGTTCTCTGGTATTTTAGCCCAGGTTTGCAATTTTCTCTCAAATTGGGGCCCTGCCTTGCAGTGAATAGTGAGTATATTATATTTACCAGAGAATATTGGAACAAACCAGGTCTAAAATACCAGATCATTGGACCAGACCAGGTCTAAAATACCAGATCATTGGACCAGACCAGGGCTAAAATACCAGAGAAGATTGGTCCAGACCAGGGCTAAAATAAGTGAGAACACTGGACCAAACCAGGGATAAAATACCAGAGTAGATTGGACCTGACCAGGGCTAAAATACCAGAGAACATTAGACTAAACCTGGGCTGAAATACCAGAGACCAGACCAGGGCTAAAATACCAGAGAACATTGGACCAAACCTGGACTAAAATACCAGAGAACATTGGACCAAACCTGGGCTAAAATAGCAGAGAAGATTGGTCCAGACCAGGGATAAAATACCAGAGTAGATTGGACCAAACCTGGACTAAAATACCAGAGAACATTGGACCAAACCTGGGCTAAAATACCAGAGAACATTGGAGATTTTCTCTGGTATTTTAGCCCTGGTCTGGTCCAATCTTCTCTGTTATTTGTTGTCAACGATGCTCCAAATCGCCAAACGAACACACATACCCAGTCACCTGTTTGTGTGTTCCAGGTGGGAAGTGTCTTGTTTTGGTTGGTTTCTGAAGAGGAAGTCACTCGTCAGCGTTCAGTCCAACAACACACCCTTAACTTAACACAGAGTAATCTAATACTTCAGCTCTTTGTCCTGCCGTCTGACGTGTTTACTGGAATCTTTGGTTGATCAAGAACTTCAGGAATTTCTGTCTGGGATCCTCATCTATCTTCCAACCAACCAGGCTTCAGATTCAGCATAATAATCACAGTATGAAGGGTTCTACATGACTTTAGTGTAACTTTAGACACCGTTCCTACCCTAATCTTACACAACATAGCGTGTTTAGAACTGGATTCTTGTACAGGGGTGTGTTCAGGGCCCCTCTGTACATCTTGGTGCCCTAGGCAAAAGACCAGATGTCTCAGACTAAATCCGGGGACATTTTCAGCTCAGAAGCGTAAATACCTCCAAAACACGTCATGTTTTTAATTTTTGTAAAACTTAAAATGGGGACACTAGACCTAGAGCTGTTCTCATTAGGGGCTAAGACCCCCCCCCCCAAAGGTCTGATCCTAGACCCACACCTGCTGCTACTTCCTACTGTAATCCATACTCCTCAGAGGGGAATGTTTCAAGATAAAATGTCCTCATATTTCAAGATAGAAAGTCCCAATATTTCATAATGTTGTCATGTTTACTGAACTACATTTATCTGACAGCTTTTGCTTTATAGCTTCAGGCTTGTTTCTGCAAAAGCTCACTGAGTATCAGATACAATATAAACTATTGAGGAAAGATGTTCCTTTGACATTGATGCAGTATGAAACGAGATCGCTGCAGTCGGCAGCAGAGAAACAAGCTACAATGGAAGTTAATGGGAGAATTGTCCAGCTTGTATTTACGTTCATAAAGTGCTCGTTTTGCTGCTGACAGACTCAGATTAATATTCTAAGTGTCTGATAACATTATGGAAAGGATTTCTAAGGAGGTCGACCTTTCTGTTAAAGATTAAGATCATTTTTTAAAACATAAAAGTCCACCAGACTCCATGTAAATAATCACTACTTTTAGTGTATTTATCTCCACCAGACTCCATGTAAATAATCACTACTTTTAGCGTGTATAGAGCAGCATATCTCCACCAGACTCCATGTAAATAATCACTATTTTAGCATGTATAGAGCAGCATATCTCCACCAGACTCCATGTAAATAATCACTACTTTTAGCATGTATAGAGCAGCATATCTCCACCAGACTCCATGTAAATAATCACTACTTTTAGCATGTATAGAGCAGCATATCTCCACCAGACTCCATGTAAATAATCACTACTTTTAGCATGTATAGAGCAGCATATCTCCACCAGACTCCATGTAAATAATCACTACTTTTAGCATGTATAGAGCAGCATATCTCCACCAGACTCCATGTAAATAATCACTACTTTTAGCATGTATAGAGCAGCATATCTCCACCAGACTCCATGTAAATAATCACTACTTTTAGCATGTATAGAGCAGCATATCTCCACCAGACTCCATGTAAATAATCACTACTTTTAGCGTGTATAGAGCAGCATATCTCCACCAGACTCCATGTAAATAATCACTACTTTTAGCGTGTATAGAGCAGCATATCTGGGGACATCTGGTCACCCTATCCTAAAATCATTCTTTATTTGCATGGAGTCTGGTGTGTCTAGCAAACTTACTTTCACAGATGTTTTAATGTTGGAAAAAAGATCTTACTCTTTAACAGAAAGGTCGGCCTCCTTAGAAATCCTTTCCATAATGTTGCCAGACATTTCGAATATTAATCTGAGCCTGTTAGTGGCAAAACGAGCACTTTAGTGAAGGTAAATACAACTAACAGTTGTCCTATTAACTCCATCTCTGATTGTAATGAGTCCATCTGACTGGATACTTTTGGGTTTTATCCCTAAAATTGTCTGTTTTTCCCTGATGTTTTACCCTTGTTTTTTTCAATATTCCCATCAATTTATGGTCCATGTTGGGACGATAGACCATAGATACAAATAATACAAATATATAGAATATCAGCAGACCTGTCAAAGCAAACACAAGATACACCTGTACTTAATGTTAGAAGGAAATAAAGAAACAGGAAGGGAGGACGTCAACAAAGAGACAAAGAGATAAACAGTGACAGACTGTTGGAGAATTCCCTTGATCGTCACACACACACACACACACACACACACACACACACACACACGCACACAGACACACACAACATACACAGTTACCACCCAGAGAAACAGTGATTTGATGGTTAATATGGAGAATGCACGGACCCGAGAGAATGGACGAGCTGAGGGGATTTGAAGTCGTTGTGACTGTAAACTCAGTGAGACTGTTGGGAAAACAGAAAGCTTAGACACACACACACACACACACACACACACACACACACACACACACACACACACACACACACACACACACACACAGACACACACACACACACACAGACGCAGACAGACACACACACACACAGACACACACACACAGGCATGCACACACACACACACACACACACAATGCACACACACACACACACACACACACACACACACACACACACAGACACGACACACACAGACACACACACAGACACACACACACACAGATACACACACACACAGACACACACACACACACGCACACACATACAGACACGCACACACAGGCATGCACACACACACGGACACGCACACACAGTAATGCACACACACACACACACACACACACACACACAGACACACACACACACAGACACGCACACACACAGACACACACAGACACGCACACACACACAGACACGCACACAGACACACACACACACAGATACACACACACACAGACAGACGCACACACAGACACAGACACACACACAGGCATGCACACGGACACGGACACGCACACACAGTAATGCACACACACACACACACAGACACACACACACAGACACGCACACACAGGCATGCACACACACACACACACACACACACAGACACGCACACACAGGCATGCACACACACACACACACACAGACACGATGACACACAAATAGACAGACACACAAACACAAACAGAGAGACAGACAGGCATACACACACAGACTTGCACACAAAGACACACACGCACACACACACACACACACCCACACAGACAGACACGCACACACACACACACACGCACACAGACAGACACACACACACACTAAATAGGTTAATTGACTAGAAAGACCAGATCAGTCAGTACTGATGTATTTTGACTTCTTCCTGCTAAAGGGAGACATTACAGCCTGTTGTCCTCATGTTGTCCTCATGTTGTCCCCATGTTGTCTTCATGTTGTCCTCATGTTGTCCTCATGTTGTCCTCATGTTGTCCCCATGTTGTCTTCATGTTGTCCCCATGTTGCCCTCATGTTGTCTTCATGTTGTCCTCATGTTGTCCTCATGTTGTCCTCATGTTGTCCTCATGTTGTCCCCATGTTGTCTTCATGTTGTCCTCATGTTGTCCTCATGTTGTCCTCATGTTGTCCCCATGTTGTCTTCATGTTGTCCCCATGTTGCCCTCATGTTGTCTTCATGTTGTCCTCATGTTGTCCTCATGTTCTCCTCATGTTGTCCTCATGTTGTCCTCATGTTCTCCTCATGTTGTCCTCATGTTGCCCTCATGTTGCCCCCATGATGGAAACTCAACAAGTGAAAGAGTTGAACCAGACCCAGGACTAGGTGGAGGGACGTCCGGCTGGGAGGAGGCCTCTGGAAATACCCAGTACTAGGTGGAGGGACGTCCAGCGGGGAGGAGGCCTTGGGGAAGACCCAGGACTAGGTGGAGGGACGTCCAGCTGGGAGGAGGCCTCGGGGAAGACCCAGGACTAGGTGGAGGGACGTTCAGCTGGGAGGAGGCTTCGGGGAAGACCCAGGACTAGGTGGAGGGACGTCCAGCTGGGAGGAGGCCTCGGGGAAGACCCAGGACTAGGTGGAGGGACGTCCAGCTGGGAGGAGGCCTCGGGAAGACCCAGGACTAGGTGGAGGGACGTTCAGCTGGGAGGAGGCTTCGGGGAAGACCCAGGACTAGGTGGAGGGACGTCCAGCTGGGAGGAGGCCTCGGGGAAGACCCAGGACTAGGTGGAGGGACGTTCAGCTGGGAGGAGGCTTCGGGGAAGACCCAGTACTAGGTGGAGAGACGTTCAGCTGGGAGGAGGCCTTCCCCAGGTGGGAGGAGGCCTCGGGAAAGACCCAGGACTAGGTGGAGGAACGTCTAGCTGGGAGGAGGCCACGTGGGAAGACCCAGGACTAGTTGGAGGGATTATATCTCCAAATTGGTCTGAGAACGCCTCGGGATCCCCCAGTCGGAGCTGGTTGATGTGGCCCGGGAAAGGGAAGTTTTGGGGTCCCCTACTGGATCTGCTGCCCCCAAGACCCGATACCGGATAAGCGGATGAAGATGGATGGATGGATGGGTTTAGGAGATATGGAAAGCCCCGTGTTTGACCCATCCCCTACTCCCTTTCCGCCCTTTCATACTCACTACAATCCCAGGCCTCGGGTAGGTCAACGGAGGCCAAACGGCGTCTCGGTAACACGCCGATAATGGCGCCGGGATTGGCTGGTTGCACCGGGCAGCTCCCAGTCTCAGCCCAACCTCGACTGGGTAAACAGAGGCGTTTTTGAAACAATAATACAATAATATTGATTTGAGCAAAGATGTCAGCTGTGACAGTGATGCCGCTCTGTTTGTTTTAGCCGAACAAAAGCGGAGAGCCGCGGCATCAGCTGCTCATTAGCATGCAAAACAAAAGCATGCACGCGGCACTCCTTCGCTTTATTAAGGCGGCGTTGTGTTGTTGTAATGACACCTAGACGCTAACAGGAGGACGCGTTCTCACACTGGGACTATATGACAGACAGCCGCCACACACTGGAGCACACAGATACACACCCACAGGGAGGAAGGAAGGAAGGAAGGAAGGGAGGGAAGGGAGGGGGGAGGAGGGGAGGAGGGAGGGGGGAGGGAGGAAGGAGGGAGGGGAGGGAGGGGGAGGGAGGAGGGGGGAGGAAGGAAGGAGGAGGATCACACTGATACACAACACCCAGGAGGGGAGGAAGGAAGGAAGGAAGGAAGGAGGAAAGGAAGGAAGGAAGGATAAGGATCACACTGATACACAACACCCACAGGAAGGAACAGGGGAGGGGAGGAAGGAAGGAGGGGGAGGAAGGGAAGGAAGGAAGGAAAGGCAAAAGAAGAAAAGGAAGGGGAAGGAAGGAAAAAGGAAGAAATAAAGAAGGAAGGGAGGAAAAAGGAAAAAAGTGAAAAACGATGGAAAGACAACAAAAAGATGACTACATGGCGACAAAAACATCTTATATTACAGATGTTATATGAAACATCTTATATTACAGATGTTATATGAAACATCTTATATTACAGATGTTATATGACACATCTTATATTACAGATGTTATATGAAACATCTTATATTACAGATGTTGTATGAAACATCTAATATTACAGATGTTATATGAAACATCTTATATTACAGATGTTATATGAAACATCTTATATTACAGATGTTATATGAAACATCTTATATTACAGATGTTGTATGAAACATCTTATATTACAGATGTTATATGAAACATCTTATATTACAGATGTTATATGACACATCTTATATTACAGATGTTATATGAAACATCTTATATTACAAAAAGGGACAAAAAGGAAGACAAAAGTCCACAAAATCCACAAAAAGATGTTAAAAAGTCAACAAAAAATATTACAAAAAGGACAAAAGGGAGAAAAAAAAATCGACAAAAACAGGGGAAAAAGACGACAAAAAGTCGACAAAAAGTCGACAAAAAGTCAACAAAAAGACGACAAAAAGTCGACAAAAAGTCAACAAAAAGACGACAAAAAGACACAAAAAAGACGACAAAAAAGTGACAAAAAGGCAACAAAAAAGGAAAAGGGGAGGAGCGACAAAATGGCAACAAAAGGAACAAAAAATACGACAAAAAAGTCAACAAAAAGGACAAAAAAGGACAAAAAGAGGACAAAAAAAAGGGAGACAAAAAAAGTCGACAAAAAGGGACAAAAAGTCAACAAAAACAGGGAGTAAAAAGACAAAAAGTCAACAAAAACTGACAAAAAACACAAAAACGACAAAAAAAGGACAAAAAGGCAACAAAAAAGACAACAAAATCGCGACAAAATGGCAACAAAAGGGACAAAAAGGCGACAAAAAAAAAACAAAAAGGAAGACAAAAAAAGGCGACAAAAAGGGACAAAAAAGTCGACAAAAAGGAAGGAACAAAAACACTGACAAAAAACGACAAAAAAGACAAAAACGACAAAAAAGGCGACAAAAAAACGACAAAAACGACAAAAAAAGCGACAAAATGGCAACAAAAAGACAACAAAATCGGACAAAATGGCAACAAAAAAAAAAAAAAGTCGACAAAAAAAGTCGAGGAAAAAGACAAAAAGACAAAAAGGAACAAAAAGGACAAAAAGTCAACAAAAACGACAAAAAGGACGACAAAAGTCAACAAAAAAGGAACAAAAACGACAAAAAGGGAAGACAAAAACACAAAATGGCAACAAAAAGACAACAAAATCGCGAAAATGGCAACAAAAAACGACAAAAAACGACAAAAAAGTCAACAAAAACAAAAAAGTCGACAAAAAAGATCGACAAAAAACGACAAAAGACGACAAAAAAACAGTCAAAAAAAGTCAACAAAAAAGGCGACAAAAAAAAGACAAAAAGTCAACAAAAAGATGCGACAAAAAAGGACGAAAAAACGACAAAAAGACAAAATGGCAACAAAAAGACAACAAAATCGCGACAAAATGGCAACAAAAGTCGACAAAAAGACGACAAAAAGCGACAAAAAACGACAAAAAGAGCGACAAAAAAAGTGACAAAAAATTTTTGTGACAAAAAGACGACAAAAACACAACAAAAAAAAGACAACAAAGGCGAAAAAAGCGACAAAAAACATCTTATATTACAGATGTTATCCCCATCTTTTTGTCTTTTTTGTCGTCTTTTTTTCGCCTTTTGTCGCCTTTTTGTCAACTTTTTGTCGCCTTTTTTGTCACCATTTTTGTCGCCTTTTGTCGCCTTTTGTTTTCTTTTTTGTCGCCTTTTTGTCGCTTTTTTGTCGACTTTGTCACTTTTGTCGCTTTTTGTCGACTTTTTTGTCGACTTTTTTGTCCATTTTGTCGTTTTTTTCTTTTTGTCACTTTTTTGTCGCCTTTTTGTCGCCTTTTTGTCGACTTTTGTCGATTTTTTGTGTCCCCTTTGTCGTCTTTTTTGTCGCTTTTTGTAATATAAGATGTGTCATATAACATCTGTAATAAAAGATGTGTCATATAACATCTGTAATATAAGATGTTTCATATAACATCTGTAATATAAGATGTTTCATATAACATCTGTAATATAAGATGTTTCATATAACATCTGTAATATAAGATGTTTCATATAACATCTGTGATGTAACATCTGTAATATAAGATGTTTCATATAACATCTGTAATATAACATGTGTCATATAACATCTGTAATATAAGATGTTTCATATAACATCTGTAATATAAGATGTTTCAAATAACATCTGTAATATAAGATGTTTCATATAACATCTGTAATATAAGATGTTTTGTTATAACATCTGTAATATAAGATGTTTCATATAACATCTGTAATATAAGATGTTTCATATAACATCTGTAATATAAGATGTTTCATATAACATCTTAATATAAGATGTTTCATATAACATCTGTAATATAAGATGTGTCATATAACATCTGTAATATAAGATGTGTCATATAACATCTGTAATATAAGGTGTTTCATATAACATCTGTAATATAAGATGTTTCATATAACATCTGTAATATAAGATGTGTCATATAACATCTGTAATATAAAATGTTTCATATAACATCTGTAATATAAGATGTTTCATACAACATCTTAATATAACATTTGTCATATAACATCTTAATATAAGATGTTTCATATAACATCTGTAATATAAGATGTTTTTGTCGCCTTTTTTGCCATTTTTGTCGTTTTTTGTCGTTTTTGTCGCCTTTTTGTCGCTCTTTTTTGTCGTTTTTGTCGCATTTTTTGTCGCTTTTTTGTCTTTTTTTTGTCTTTTTTTGTCGTTTTTTGTCGACTTTTTGTCGCTTTTTGTCGCCATTTTGTCTTTTTAAGTCGTCTTTTTGTCGTCTTTTTGTCTTTTTTTGTCACCTTTTTGTCGCCTTTTTGTCACTTTTTTGTTGCCATTTTGTCCCTTTTTGTTTTTTTTGTAGTCTTTTGTTGTCTTTTTCGTTGCATTTTGTCGTTTTTTGTCGACTTTTGTCGACTTTTTTGTCTTTTTTTGTCGACTTTTTGTCGACTTTTGTCGCTTTTTTGTCGCATTTTTGTCGTCTTTTTGTCGTTTTTTTGTCACTTTTTGTCGCTTTTTTTTGCCATTTTTGTCGACTTTTTTTGTCACTTTTTTGTCGTTTTTTGTTGCCATTTTGTCACTTTTTGTCGTTTTTTATGTCTTTTTGTCGTTTTTTTGTCGACTTTTGTCGTTTTTTTCGTCTTTTTCGACTTTTTGTCGACTTTTTGTCGTTTTTTGTCGCCATTTTGTCGTTTTTTGTCGTCTTTTTGTTGTCTTTTGTGTTTTTTTGTCACTTTTTTCGGCTTTTTTTGTCGCCTTTTTTGTCGACTTTTTGTCGACTTTTGTCGACTTTTTTGTCGACTTTTTGACGCCTTTTTGTCGACTTTTTGTCAACTTTTTGTCGCCTTTTTGTCGCCTTTTTGTCGCCTTTTTGTCGACTTTTTGTCACTTTTTTGTTGCCTTTTTGTCGACTTTTTGTCGACTTTTTGTCACTTTTTGTCGTCTTTTTGTCGTCTTTTTGTCACTTTTTTGTCGTCTTTTTATCGTTTTTTGTCGCCTTTTTTGTCGACTTTTTTTGTCGTCTTTTGTCGCTTTTTTGTCGTCTTTTTGTAATATAAGATGTGTCATATAACATCTGTAATATAAGATGTTTCATATAACATCTGTAATATAAGATGTTTTTATAACATCTGTAATATAAGATGTGTCATATAACATCTGTAATAAAAGATGTGTCATATAACATCTGTAATATAAGATGTTTTTGTCATATAACATCTGTAATATAAGATGTTTCATATAACATCTGTAATATAAGATGTTTCATATAACATCTGTAATATAAGATGTTTCATATAACATCTGTGATGTAACATCTGTAATATAAGATGTTTCATATAACATCTGTAATATAACATGTGTCATATAACATCTGTAATATAAGATGTTTTTCGTACAACATCTGTAATATAAGATGTTTCAAATAACATCTGTAATATAAGATGTTTCATATAACATCTGTAATATAAGATGTTTCATATAACATCTGTAATATAAGATGTTTCATACAACATCTGTAATATAAGATGTTTCAAATAACATCTGTTTTAAGATTTTCATATAACATCTGTAATATAAGATGTTTTTGTATAACATCTGTAATATAAGATGTTTCATATAACATCTGTAATATAAGATGTTTCATATAACATCTGTAATATAAGATGTTTCATATAACATCTGTAATATAAGATGTGTCATATAACATCTGTAATATAAGATGTTTCATATAACATCTGTTTGTATAAGATGTTTGTATAACATCTGTTATAAGATGTTTATAACATCTGTAATATAAGATGTTTCATATAACATCTGTAATATAAGATGTTTCATATAACATCTTTATAAGATGTTTCAAATAACATCTGTAATTTAAGATGTTTCAAATAACATCTGTAATATAAGATGTTTTTGTCGCCTTTTTCGCCTTTTTTTGTCGTCTTTTTGTGCCATTTTGTCCCTTTTTGTCGCTTTTTGTGTCGTCTTTTTGTCGTCTTTTTGTCGTCTTTTTTTTTATCTTTTTCGCCATGTCTTTTTTGTCTTTTTGTCGTCTTTTTTTTGTCGACTTTTTTTCGTCTTTTTGTCGCCATTTTGTCGTCTTTTCGTCGTCTTTTCGTCGTCTTTTTGTCTTCTTTTTGTCACTTTTTGTCGTCTTTTTGTCACTTTTTTGTCGTCTTTTTGTCGTCTTTTCGTTGTCTTTTTGTAGTCTTTTTGTTGTCTTTTCGTTGTCTTTTTGTCGTCTTTTTGTCGACTTTTTGTCGACTTTTTGTCGCCTTTTTGTCGACTTTTTGTCGACTTTTTGTCGCCTTTTTGTCGCCTTTTTGTCGACTTTTTTGTCGCCTTTTTTACAGTCACTTTTTTTGTCGCTTTTTTTGTCATTTTTGTCGTTTTTGTCACTTTTTTCGTCTTTTTTTGTCGTCTTTTTGTCACTTTTTGTCGCCTTTTTGTCGCCTTTTTGTCGTCTTTTTGTCGATTTTTTGTCGATTTTTTGTCGCCTTTTTAGTCTTTTAAACATTTTAATTTCTTTTTTATTAGATCTTTTTGTCTTTTTTTGTCACTTTTTTATCGCTTTTTGTCGTCTTTTTGTCGACTTTTTATCGACTTTTGTCGACTTTTTGTTGTCTTTTTTGACGCCCTTTTTGTCGATCTTTTTTGTCAACTTTTTGTCCCTTTTTTTGTCGCCTTTTTTTTTGCCTTTTTGTCGACTTTTTGTCACTTTTTTGTCGTCTTTTTGTCGACTTTTTGTCGACTTTTTGTCACTTTTTGTCGTCTTTTTGTCGCCTTTTTTCACTTTTTGTCGCCTTTTTGTCGTCTTTTTGTCGCTTTTTGTCGTTTTTTGTGTCTTTTTCTTTTTGTCCTTTTTTGTCTTTTTTGTCACTTTTTGTCGTCTTTTTATCCCCTTTTTTGTCTTTTTTGTCGCTTTTTGTCGTCTTTTTGTTGTCTTTTTGTCGCCTTTTTGTAATATAAGATGTGTCATATAACATCTGTAATATAAGATGTTTTTGTATAACATCTGTAATATAAGATGTTTCATATAACATCTGTTATAAGATGTTTCATATAACATCTGTAATATAAGATGTTTCATATAACATCTGTGATGTAACATCTGTAATATAAGATGTTTCATATAACATCTGTAATATAACATGTGTTTATAACATCTGTAATATAAGATGTTTTGTACAACATCTGTAATATAAGATGTTTCATATAACATCTGTAATATAAGATGTTTCATATAACATCTGTATATAAGATGTTTCATATAACATCTGTAATATAAGATGTTTCAAATAACATCTGTAATATAAGATGTTTCATATAACATCTGTAATATAAGATGTTTCATATAACATCTTTAATATAAGATGTTTCATATAACATCTGTAATATAAGATGTTTTTTGTCGTAATTTTTGTCGCCTTTTCCGTCACTTTTTGTCGTCTTTTTGTCGTCTTTTTGTCGACTTTTTGTCATCTTTTTGTAATATAAGATGTTTCATATAACATCTGTAATATAAGATGTTTCATATAACATCTGTAATATAAGATGTTTCATATAACATCTGTAATATAAGATGTTTTATAACATCTGTAATATAAGATGTTTCATATAACATCTGTAATATAAGATGTGTCATATAACATCTGTAATATAAGATGTTTCATATAACATCTGTAATATAAGATGTTTCATATAACATCTGTAATATAAGATGTTTCATACAACATCTGTAATATAACATGTGTCATATAACATCTGTAATATAAGATGTGTCATATAACATCTGTAATATAAGATGTTTCATATAACATCTGTAATATAAGATGTTTCATATAACATCTGTAATATAAGATGTTTCATATAACATCTGTAATATAAGATGTTTCATATAACATCTGTAATATAAGATGTTTCATATAACATCTGTAATATAAGATGTTCATATAACATCTGTAATATAAGATGTTTCATATAACATCTGTAATATAAGATGTTTCATAAACATCTGTAATATAAGATGTTTCATATAACATCTGTAATATAAGATGTTTCATATAACATCTGTAATATAAGATGTTTCATATAACATCTGTAATATAAGATGTTTCATATAACATCTGTAATATAAGATGTTTCATATAACATCTGTAATATAAGATGTTTCATACAACATCTGTAATATAACATGTGTCATATAACATCTGTAATATAAGATGTGTCATATAACATCTGTAATATAAGATGTTTCATATAACATCTGTAATATAAGATGTTTCATATAACATCTGTAATATAAGATGTTTCATACAACATCTGTAATATAACATGTGTCATATAACATCTGTAATATAAGATGTTCATATAACATCTGTAATATAAGATGTTTCATATAACATCTGTAATATAAGATGTTTTTATAACATCTGTAATATAAGATGTTTCATATAACATCTGTAATATAAGATGTTTCATATAACATCTGTAATATAAGATGTTTTTTCATACAACATCTGTAATATAACATGTGTCATATAACATCTGTAATATAAGATGTTTCATATAACATCTGTAATATAAGATGTTTCATATAACATCTGTAATATAAGATGTTTATACAACATCTGTAATATAACATGTGTCATATAACATCTGTAATATAAGATGTTTTATAACATCTGTAATATAAGATGTGTCATATAACATCTGTAATATAAGATGTTTCATATAACATCTGTAATATAAGATGTTTTTGTCGACTTTTTGTCGTCTTTTTGTCGACTTTTTGTCGTCTTTTTGTCGTCTTTTAGTCGACTTTTTGTCATCTTTTTGTCGTCTTTTTGTCGCCTTTTTTCGCCTTTAAAATTTTGTCGTCTTTTATTTTTTGTCACTTTTTTGTCACTTTTTTGTTGTCTTTTTGTCGTCTTTTTGTCACTTTTTTGTCGTCTTTTTGTCGTCTTTTTGTCGATCTTTTGTTACAGATCTTTTTTGTATTAAGCCTTTTTGTCGTCTTTTATCGTCTTTTGTCATCTTTTTGTCGACTTTTTTGTTACAGCCTTTTTTTGTAATATAAGATGTGTCATATAACATCTGTAATATAAGATGTTTCAAATAACATCTGTAATATAAGATGTTTCATATAACATCTGTAATATAACAATGTTTCATATAACATCTGTAATATAAATGATGTTTCATATAACATCTGTAATATAAGATGTTTCATATAACATCTGTAATATAAGATCACAACATCTGTAATATAAGATGTTTCATATAACATCTGTGATATAAGATGTTTTATATAACATCTGTAATATAAGATGTTTTTAACATCTGTTATAAGATGTTTCATATAACATCTGTAATATAAGATGTTTCATATAACATCTTAATATAAGATGTGTCATATAACATCTGTAATATAAGATGTTTCATATAACATCTGTAATATAAGATGTTTCATATAACATCTGTAATATAAGATGTTTCATATAACATCTGTAATATAAGATGTTCATATAACATCTGTAATATAAGATGTTTCATATAACATCTGTAATATAAGATGTTTCATATAACATCTGTAATATAAGATGTTTCATATAACATCTGTAATATAAGATGTTTCATATAACATCTTAATATAAGATGTTTCATATAACATCTGTAATATAAGATGTTTCATATAACATCTGTAATATAAGATGTTTCATATAACATCTGTAATATAAGATGTTTCATACAACATCTTATATAAGATGTTTCATATAACATCTGTAATATAAGATGTTTCATATAACATCTGTAATATAAGATGTTTATGACATCTTTTTTAACGATGTTTCCGTATAACATTTAATCGATTTTTGTCGCTTTTGTCATTTTTGTCGACTTTTTTGTCATCTTTTTTGTAATATAAGATGTTTCATATAACATCTGTAATATAAGATGTTTCATATAACACTGTAATATAAGATGTTTCATATAACATCTGTAATATAAGATGTTTATAACATCTGTAATATAAGATGTTTCATATAACATCTGTAATATAAGATGTTTCATATAACATCTGTAATATAAGATGTGTCATATAACATCTGTAATATAAGATGTTTCATATAACATCTGTAATATAAGATGTTTCATATAACATCTGTAATATAAGATGTTTTTGTCGCTTTTTTTAACATCTTTTTTGTGTTTGCCTTTTTTTTGTTTTTTGTCGCCTTTTTTTTGTCTTTTTTTTTGTCGTATTTTTGTTGATCTTTTTATTAAGCCTTTGTCATCGCCTTTTTGTCGTCTTTTTTGTCCTTTTTTGTGATTTTTTGTATCATTTTAACATCTTTTTGTTGTCTTTTTTCTTTTATTAGATCTTTTTTCGTCACTTTTTTTGTTGTCACTTTTTTGTCGCCAGTCATTTTTTGTCATTTTAATATCGTCTTTTTTGTCGAATTTTTGTCTTTTTGTCATTTTTGTCGCTTTTTTTGTCTTTTTCGATTTTTGTCGCCTTTTTATCGGACTTTTGTCCCTTTTGTCGTCTTTTTGTCGCCTTTTTTAAGCCTTTTTTTTTGTCGTTGTTTTTTTTGTCTTTTTTTGTCTTTTTTTGTCACTTTTTGTCTTTTTGTCACTTTTTTTCAAAGATTTTTTGTCGAATTTTTGTCACTTTTTGTCATTTTTTGTTTTGTTTTTTTTGTCTTTTTTGTTGATCAAAACTTTTTGTCGCCTTTTTGTTAAATTGTCGCCTTTTTGTCCTTTTTATGATCTTTTTTGTCTTCTTTTGTCACTTTTTGTCGTCTTTTGTCAAGCCTTTTTTGTCGTCTTTTTGTCGTCTTTTCATTTGTCTTTTTGTCGTCTTTTTGTTGTCTTTTCGTTGTCTTTTTGTCGTCTTTTTGTCAACTTTTTGTCGTCTTTTTGTCACTTTTTTTTTGTCGTCTTTAACATTAGCCTTTTATAATCTTTTGTCGTCAGTCGTTTTTTGTTTTTTGTCACTTTTTGTCGTCTTTTAGTCGTCTTTTTTGTCGTCTTTTGTTCGACTTTTTGTCGACTTTTTGTCGTCTTTTTTGTCGACTTTTTGTCGAAAAGGTGTCACTTTTTGTCGCTTTTTGTCGTCTTTTTTATCGACTTTTTTGTCACTTTTTGTCGTCTTTTAATATAAAGATGTTTCATATAACATCTGTAATATTAGATGTTTCCCAACATCTGTAATATAAGATGTTTTTGTCGGCTTTTTGTCGTCTTTTTGTCGCCTTTTTTCGCCTTTGTTGTCTTTTTGTTGTGTTTTATCTTTTTTAATCGCCTTTTTTTATAAGTTATTTGCCCATTTGTAACTTTTTGTCACTTTTTGTTGTCTTTTTGTCGCCTTTTTATCGACTTTTTGTCATCTTTTTGTAATATAAGATGTTTCATATAACATCTGTAATATAAGATGTTTCATATAACATCTGTAATATAAGATGTTTCATATAACATCTGTAATATAAGATGTTTCATATAACATCTGTAATATAAGATGTTTCATATAACATCTGTAATATAAGATGTTTCATATAACATCTGTAATATAAGATGTTTCATACAACATCTGTAATATAACATGTGTCATATAACATCTGTAATATAAGATGTTTCATATAACATCTGTAATATAAGATGTTTCATATAACATCTGTAATATAAGATGTTTCATATAACATCTGTAATATAAGATGTTTCATATAACATCTGTAATATAAGATGTTTCATACAACATCTGTAATATAAGATGTTTCATATAACATCTGTAATATAAGATGTTTCATATAACATCTGTAATATAAGATGTTTTTGTCGTCTTTTTGTCGTCTTTCCGTCACTTTTTGTCTGTTTTTTTGTCTTTTTGTCGACTTTTAATCTTTTTGTAATATAAGATGTTTCATATAACATCTGTAATATAAGATGTTTCATATAACATCTGTAATATAAGATGTTTCATATAACATCTGTAATATAAGATGTTTCATATAACATCTGTAATATAAGATGTGTCATATAACATCTGTAATATAAGATGTTTCATATAACATCTGTAATATAAGATGTTTCATATAACATCTGTAATATAAGATGTTTCATATAACATCTGTAATATAAGATGTTTCATATAACATCTGTAATATAAGATGTTTTTATATAACATCTTTTCGCCTTTTTGTCGATTTTTATCGCCTTTTATAACATCTTTATGTCGCCATTTTGTCATCTGTTTTAATCTTTTGTTTCTTTTTGTCACTTTTTTTTGTCTTTTGTCGCCTTTTGTCACTTTTTTGTCATCTTTTTTAAGATTTTTTGTATACTTTTTTTAGATGTTTAAGTATTTTGTCGTTTTTCGCCTTCTTTTGTCTTTTTTTGTCACTTTTTGTTGTCTTTTTTATTAACATCTTTTTGTCATTTTTTGTTTCAGTCTTTTTATCTTTTTGTTTCATTTTTTCATCTTTTTAACATCTTTTTCATTTTAACATCTGTAATTTTAAGATTTTTGTCATATTTGTCATCTTTTTTAATATTTTTGTAGCTTTTTTTAGCCTTATAACATCCTTTTGTATAAGATTTTTTTGTCTAACATTTTTTGTTTTTTTGTAGCTTTTTGTCACTTTTTTAAGCCTTTTTTGTTTCTTTTTATTTTGTCATTTGTCACTTTTTTGTCGCCTTTTAACATCTTTTGTCTTTTTAAGCCTTTTTTTGTTATCTTTTTTGTCGCCTTTTGTCGATATTTTTCGCCTTTTTAGACTTTTTAATAACTTTTTTAATCTTTTTCTTCTTTTGTCACTTTTTGTAGTCTTTTTGTCACTTTTTTGTAACATCTTTTTGTCGTCTTTTTTTTGTCTTTTTTATTAGACTTTTTGTCTCTTTTTATTGTCTTTTTGTCGTCTTTTTGTCCTTTTTGTCGTCTTTTTGTCATTTTTTTGTGTTTTTAATAAGATGTTTTAAACATCTTTTTATCTTTTTTGTCGCCTTTTTGTTGTCTTTTTGTCACTTTTTGTCGTCTTTTTGCCTTTTTTGTCGTCTTTTTGGACTTTTTGTCGACTTTTTGTCGACTTTTTTGTCATCTTTTGTCGACTTTTTGTCGACTTTTGTCACTTTTTTTAATCTTTTGATCGTCTTTTTTCGACTTTTTGTAATATCTTTTTTCTTTTGTAATATAAGATGTGTCATATAACATCTGTTATTAAGATGTTTCATACAACATCTGTTTTAAGATGTTTTTTAAAATCGGCTTTTTAGATCTTTTTGTCGCCTTTTTTTAAGCCTTTGTTGTCAAATTGTTTTTTTTTTTGTCGCCTTTTTTCGCCTTTGTCGCCTTTTTGTCGGCTTTTTGTCACTTTTTTGTTGTCTTTTTGTCGTCTTTTGGTCGACTTTTTGTCATCTTTTTGTAATATAAGATGTTTCATATAACATCTGTAATATAAGATGTTTCATATAACATCTGTAATATAAGATGTTTCATATAACATCTGTAATATAAGATGTTTCATATAACATCTGTAATATAAGATGTTTCATATAACATCTGTAATATAAGATGTTTCATATAACATCTGTAATATAAGATGTTTCATACAACATCTGTAATATAACATGTGTCATATAACATCTGTAATATAAGATGTTTCATATAACATCTGTAATATAAGATGTTTCATATAACATCTGTAATATAAGATGTTTCATATAACATCTGTAATATAAGATGTTTCATATAACATCTGTAATATAAGATGTTTCATATAACATCTGTAATATAAGATGTTTCATATAACATCTGTAATATAACATGTGTCATATAACATCTGTAATATAAGATGTGTCATATAACATCTGTAATATAAGATGTTTCATATAACATCTGTAATATAAGATGTTTCATATAACATCTGTAATATAAGATGTTTTTTTGTCGACTGTTTTTTAAGATCTTTTGTCACTTTTTGTCGTCTTTTGTCGTATTTTGTTCGACTTTTTTAATCATCTTTTATCGATCTTTTGTCGACTTTTTTTTAAGACAAAATATGTCTTTTTAACATGACTTTAAACATCTGTTTTGTCTTCTTTTTGTCACTTTTTCATGTCTTTTTGTAATATAACTTTTGTCACTTTTTGTCATCTTTTTATAACATGTTTTTTATAACATCTTTTATAACTTTTTCATATAACATCTGTTTTGTATTTTTGTCGTCTTTTTCTTTTTATTAAATCTTTTTTAAAAAGATCGTTTTTTGTAAAAAGATCTTTTTATAAGATCTTTTTAAAGGCTTTGTCATTTTTTTGATGTTTTTTTATTCATCTTTTTATAAAATTTTCATCGACTTTTTGTCATCTTTTTTTTAATATAACATGTTTCATATAACATCTGTAATATAAGATGTTTCATATAACATCTGTAATATAAGATGTTTCATATAACATCTGTAATATAAGATGTTTCATATAACATCTGTAATATAAGATGTTTCATATAACATCTGTAATATAAGATGTGTCATATAACATCTGTAATATAAGATGTTTCATATAACATCTGTAATATAAGATGTTTCATATAACATCTGTAATATAAGATGTGTCATATAACATCTGTAATATAAGATGTTTCATATAACATCTGTAATATAAGATGTTTCATATAACATCTGTAATATAAGATGTTTCAATAACATCTGTAATATAAGATGTTTCATATAACATCTGTAATATAAGATGTTTCATATAACATCTGTAATATAAGATGTTTCATATAACATCTGTAATATAAGATGTTTCATATAACATCTGTAATATAAGATGTTTCATATAACATCTGTAATATAAGATGTTTCATATAACATCTGTAATATAAGATGTTTCATATAACATCTGTAATATAAGATGTTTCATATAACATCTGTAATATAAGATGTTTCATATAACATCTGTAATATAAGATGTTTCATATAACATCTGTAATATAAGATGTTTCATATAACATCTGTAATATAAGATGTTTCATATAACATCTGTAATATAAGATGTTTCATATAACATCTGTAATATAAGATGTTTCATATAACATCTGTAATATAAGATGTTTTTATAACATCTTTTTTGTCGTCTTTCCGTAAGATCGACTTTTTCGTCATATTTTTGTAATATAAGATGTTTCATATAACATCTGTAATATAAGATGTTTCATATAACATCTGTAATATAAGATGTTTCATATAACATCTGTAATATAAGATGTTTCATATAACATCTGTAATATAAGATGTTTCATATAACATCTGTAATATAAGATGTTTCATATAACATCTGTAATATAAGATGTTTCATATAACATCTGTAATATAAGATGTTTCATATAACATCTGTAATATAAGATGTTTCATATAACATCTGTAATATAAGATGTTTCATATAACATCTGTAATATAAGATGTTTTATAACATCTGTTTTGTATAAGATTTTTTCGTTTTTGTCGCATTTTGTAAGCCTATAAGTCTTTTTTGTTTTCTTTTTTGTCTTCTTTTGTCACTTTTTTGTTGTCTTTTTGTCGCCTTTTTTAGTCACTTTTTTGTGTTTTTTGTCGTCTTTTTTGTCGCCAAAATTTTGTCATCACTTTTTGTTGTCTTTTTGTCATCTTTTTTCGCCTTTTTGTCATCTTTTGTCGACTTTTTTGTAAGATGTTTTTTTAAGTTTCAAAAGCCATTTTTTTGATCTTTTTAAGCCTTCTTTTGTCTTCTTTTTTTCAACATTTTGTTGTCTTTTTGTCGATCTTTTTGTCACTTTTTGTCAAAACATCTTTTTGTCGCCTTTGTCGACATTTTGTCAACTTTTTGTCGTCTTTTTGTTGTCTTTTGTTTGTCTTTTTTGTCTTTTTTGTCGACTTTTTTGTCGACTTTTTAAAAAATCTTTTTGTCGCCAAAAAAATCGTCTTTTAAAATCGCTTTTTAAAAGATCTTTTTTGTCTTCTTTTGGTCACTTTTTTTGTCGTCTTTTTTTTGTCACTTTTTTTTTTTTTTTTTGTCTTTTTGTCGTCTTTTTGTTGTCTTTTTTTGTCTTTTTAATATCTTTTTTGTCAACTTTTGTCGTCTTTTTGTCGACATTTTTAAGATTGTCGTCTTTTAACATCTTTTTGTCAAATTTGTAAAAAGTCTTTTATAAGCAAAAAGTCGTCTTTTTATCGACTTTTGAGATTTTTTTCGACTTTTTTGTCACTTTAGGACAAAAGTCGTCTTTTTGTCGACTTTTGTCGACTTTTTTCGAATTAAGACTTTTTTGTCGGACTTTTTAATATAAGATGTTCATATAACATCTGTAATATTAGATGTTTCATACAACATCTGTAATATAAGATGTTTTTGTATAACAAATTAACGTCTTTTTTGTCGCTTTTTTCGCCTTTGTTGTCAAAATTGTGTTTTTTTATATAACATCTTTTAAGTAATAAAGATTTTTGTCATACTTTTCTGCAACTTTTGTCTTTTAACATTTTAATATAAAATTTTCTTCTTTCCGTCACTTTTTAAGATGTTTCATACAACATTGTCTTTTTGTCGACTTTTTATAACATTTTTTGTCGAATATAAGTCAAAAATATAAGATGTTTCATATAACATCTGTAATATAAGATGTTTCATATAACATCTGTAATATAAGATGTTTCATATAACATCTGTAATATAAGATGTTTTTATATAGCCTTTTTCGATAAAACTTTTGTCGTATTTTTATAACATCTGTAAAAAGATGTTGTCAAACATTTTGTCATTTTTTTTGTTTTTTTGTCATCTTTTGTCGACATCTTTTGTAATATAAGATGTTTCATATAACATCTGTAATATAAGATGTTTCATATAACATCTTTTTTGTAATAAGATGTTTCATATAACATCTGTAATATAAGATGTTTCATATAACATCTGTAATATAAGATGTTTCATATAACATCTGTAATATAAGATGTTTCATATAACATCTGTAATATAAGATGTGTCATATAACATCTGTAATATAAGATGTTTCATATAACATCTGTAATATAAGATGTTTCATATAACATCTGTAATATAAGATGTTTCATATAACATCTGTAATATAAGATGTTTCATATAACATCTGTAATATAAGATGTGTCATATAACATCTGTAATATAAGATGTTTCATATAACATCTGTAATATAAGATGTTTTATAACATCTGTAATATAAGATGTTTCATATAACATCTGTAATATAAGATGTTTCATATAACATCTTTTATAAGATGTTTCATATAACATCTGTAATATAAGATGTTTCATATAACATCTGTAATATAAGATGTTTCATATAACATCTGTAATATAAGATGTTTTCATATAACATCTGTAATATAAGATGTTTCATATAACATCTGTTTTATAAGATGTTTCATTTTTGTTGCCAAAATCTGTTTAAGATGTTTTTTTTCAAAGCATTTTTTGTAAGATTTTTTTTGGACAAAATTTTTTGAAAAAGACAAAAAAAAGACAACAAAAAGGGGACTTTTTTTAGTTTTTTGTCGCCTTTTTTATCGTTTTGTCGCAAAAGTCGTCTTTTGTCATCTTTTTGTCGTTTTTTTGTCTTTTTGTCCTTTTTTTAGTCCCTTTTTTCTTTTTATTAGATCTTTTTGTCGTTTTTTTGTTTTTGATCTTTTTGTCGTCTTTCAATAACTTTTTGTCGACTTTTGTGTCATCTTTTTTTCGCCTTTTTTTTTCATCTTTTAAAAGAGACTTTTTTGTCGTCTTTTTGTCAAATTTTTTCGCAAAAAAAGTCGTCTTTTTGTCACTTTTTAAAGGGGACAAAATGGCAACAAAAAGATCTTTTTTCGCCTTTTTAAGCCTTTATTAAAGCCATTTTGTCGTTTTTTTAAATTTTGTCATCTTTTTTTGTTAGATCTTTTTTTTGTCACTTTTGTCAACTTTTTTGTCGGGACTTTTGGCAACTTTTTTTGTCGATCTTTTTTGTTGCCATTTTTGTAGACAACTTTTTTAAAAATTTTCACTTTTTTGACATTTTTGGCAACAAAAAGACTTTTTTAACCATTTTTATCAATAAATGCGTCTTTTCATATAACATCTTTTAAGATGTCATTTTGTTGTCTTTTAACATTTTTCATTAATCTTTTTTTGTCACATTTTGTCATAAAATTGTGTAAAAAAGTCAACATTTTTTTTTTCCGTCACTTTTTGTCGAAGTCGACAAAAGATTTTTTTGTAATAGAAGATGTTTCATATAACATAACATCTGTAATATAAGATGTTTCATATAACATCTGTAATAAAGATGTTTTATAACATCTGTAATATAAGATGTTTCATACAACATCTGTAATAAACATGTTTCATATAACATCTGTAATATAAAGATGTTTCATATAACATCTGTAATATAAGATGTTTCATATAACATCTGTAATATAAGATGTTTCATATAACATCTGTAATATAAGATGTTTCATATAACATCTGTAATATAAGATGTTTCATAAACATCTGTAATATAAGATGTTTCATATAACATCTGTAATATAAGATGTTTCATATAACATCTGTAATATAAGATGTTTCATATAACATCTGTAATATAAGATGTTTCATATAACATCTGTAATAAAGATGTTTCATATAACATCTGTAAATAAGATGTGTAATATAACATCTGTAATATAAGATGTTTCAAAACATCTGTAATATAAGATGTTTCATATAACATCTTAAAAAGATGTTTCAAATAACATCTGTAATAAAGTCTGTTTCATAAAAGATCTTTTTTAAGATGACAAAAATTTGTAAATAACATGTTTCAAAAAACAAAAGTAAATAAGATGTTTCATAAACATCTGTAATATAAAATGTTTTTATATCTTTTTTTAAGATGTAATATAAACAAAAATTCATAAAATCTGTAATATAAAAGCGATGTTTTTTATAACATTTTTCATATAAAATTTTTTTTCGATAAACATCTTTTTTGTCAAAAAAGATTTTTTATTATAACAAAATGTCGACAAAAGATTTTTGTCTTCTTTTTGTCACTTTTTTGTTGTCTTTTTGGGGACTTTTTTAAAAAACAAAAGTCGTCTTTTATGAAGTCTTTTAAAAAGTCTTTTGTAAAGATCTTTTTGTTGTCTTTTTGTCGAAGATTTTTTTTTCAAAAAAGATAATTTTTTTGTCTGTTTTGTCGATCTTTTGAAAACATCTTTTTAAAAAGCATTTTTTGTCTTCTTTTTCATTTAACATCTTTTTGTCAAAAGTCGTTTTTGTCGTCTTTTGTTATCTTTTTTTCGTCTTTTTGTTGTCTTTTAAAGATTTTGTCATAAACTTTTTTCAACTTTTTGTGTTTTTTATCACTTTTTGTAAAAAGATGTTTCATATAACATTTTGTCACTTTTGTCGTTTTTTGTCACTTTTTTAATATTTTTGTATAACATCTTTTATAAGATGTTTTTTGTCTTTTTATAAGATGTTTCGACTTTTCTTTTAACATGTCGATATTTTGTCTGTAATTTTTGTAAGATGTTTTTATAACATCTGTAATTGTAAGATTTTTTGTCGACTTTTTAAATGTTTCGATAACATTTGTAATATAAGATGTTTCATATAACATCTGTAATATAAGATGTTTCATATAACATCTGTAATATAAGATGTTTTTGTCGGCTTTTTGTCGTCTTTTTGTCGCCTTTTTTCGCCTTTGTTTCATTTTAACAAAATCTTTTTATAAGATCTTTCATATAACATTTTTTGTCTTCTTTTAACTTTTTTTGTCTTTTTTAAGCCTTTTTGTCGTAAAATCTGTTTTTATATAAGATGTTTTTTATTTGTCGCATTTTCGATCTTGTTGTCGTCTTTTTGTCGACTTTTTGTCGACTTTCCGTAACTTTTTATATAAGATTTTCATATAACATCTTTTGTAATATTTTTGTCGATTTTTATAACATTTTGTCCTTTTTTCATCATTTTTGTCATAACATCTGTAATATAAGATGTTTCATATAACATCTGTAATATAAGATGTGTCATATAACATCTGTAATATAAGATGTTTCATATAACATCTGTAATATAAGATGTTTCATATAACATCTGTAATATAAGATGTTTCATACAACATCTGTAATATAAGATGTTTCATATAACATCTGTAATATAAGATGTTTCATATAACATCTGTAATATAAGATGTTTCATATAACATCTGTAATATAAGATTTTTTTTTTCGCCAACATTTTTCGCCTTTTATTACATTTTTTGTCGACAAAACATCTTTTGTAAATTTTTAAACATCTTTTTTTATAAGATTTTTATAACATTTTTTGTCAAAATTTTCAAAACATCTTTTAACAACATCTGTAATATAAGATTTTAAACATCTTTTTTGTAAGATGTTTGTCATTTTTTTCGCTCTTTTGTCACTTTTTGTCGTCTTTTTGTCATCTTTTAAGATGTTTTTGTCACAAAAAAGACGACTTTTAAGACAACAAAAAGACAACAAAAAGACAACAAACTTTTTTTGTAATATAAGATGTTTAATATAACATGTTTCATATAACATCTGTAATATAAGATGTTTCATATAACATCTGTAATATAAGATGTTTCATATAACATCTGTAATATAAGATGGGGATAAGATGTTTCATACAACATCTGTAATATAAGATGTTTATAACATCTGTATAAATGTTTCATATAACATCTGTAATATAAGATGTTTCATATAACATCTGTAATATAAGATGTTTCATATAACATCTGTAATATAAGATGTTCATATAACAAAAAGACTTTTTAAAGATGTTTCATTCCGTCAATAAAAAGTGGACTTTTTGTCAACTTTTTTGTTGACTTTTTGTCGACTTTTTGTAATATAAGATGTTTCATATAACATCTGTAATATAAGATGTTTCATATAACATCTGTAATATAAGATGTTTCATATAACATCTGTAATATAAGATGTTTCATATAACATCTGTAATATAAGATGTTTCATATAACATCTGTAATATAAGATGTTTCATATAACATCTGTAATATAAGATGTGTCATATAACATCTGTAATATAAGATGTTTCATATAACATCTGTAATATAAGATGTTTCATATAACATCTGTAATATAAGATGTTTCATATAACATCTGTAATATAAGATGTTTCATATAACATCTGTAATATAAGATGTTTCATATAACATCTGTAATATAAGATGTTTCATATAACATCTGTAATATAAGATGTTTCATATAACATCTGTAATATAAGATGTTTCATATAACATCTGTAATATAAGATGTTTCATATAACATCTGTAATATAACATGTTTCATATAACATCTGTAATATAAGATGTTTCATATAACATCTGTAATATAAGATGTTTCATATAACATCTGTAATATAAGATGTTTCATATAACATCTGTAATATAAGATGTTTCATATAACATCTGTAATATAAGATGTTTCATATAACATCTGTAATATAAGATGTTTCATATAACATCTGTAATATAAGATGTTTCATATAACATCTGTAATATAAGATGTTTCATATAACATCTGTAATATAAGATGTTTCATATAACATCTGTAATATAAGATGTTTCATATAACATCTGTAATATAAGATGTTTCATATACATCTGTAATATAAGATGTTTCATATAACATCTGTAATATAAGATGTTTCATATAACATCTGTAATATAAGATGTTTCATATAACATCTGTAATATAAGATGTTTTATAACATCTGTAATATAAGCATTTTTCTTTAACATCGTATTTTAACATGTTTCATATAACATCTTTTTGTAAGATTTTTATCATCTTTTTGTAATATTTGATGTTTTTATAACATCTGTTATAAGATTTTGTCGTCTTTTCATTCTTTTTTGTCTTAACTTTTATCACTTTTTTGTTGTCTTTTTATAAGATCTTTTTGTCAACATTTTTATAAGATCTTTTTATAACATCTTTTTATAAGATTTTTTTTTAAGTCATTTTTTGTCGTCTTTTTGTTTGTCTTTTTAACATCTTTTTGTAAGTCTTTTAACCATTTGTCGATTTTTGTTGTTTTATAACATCTGTAATTTTGATGTGTCATTTCTGTAATATAACATCTGTCTTTTTGTCTTCTTTTGTCACTTTTTGTTATATTTAACACTTTTTGTCGACTTTTTGTCGTCTTTTGGTCGACTTTTTGTCATCTTTTTGTAATATAAGATGTTTCATACAACATCTGTAATATAAGATGTTTCATATAACATCTGTAATATAAGATGTTTCATATAACATCTGTAATATAAGATGTTTCATATAACATCTGTAATATAAGATGTTTCATATAACATCTGTAATATAAGATGTTTCATATAACATCTGTAATATAAGATGTGTCATATAACATCTGTAATATAAGATGTTTCATATAACATCTGTAATATAAGATGTTTCATATAACATCTGTAATATAAGATGTTTCATATAACATCTGTAATATAAGATGTTTCATATAACATCTGTAATATAAGATGTTTCATATAACATCTGTACTATAAGATGTTATATATAACATCTGTAATATAAGATGTTTCATATAACATCTGTAATATAAGATGTTTCATACAACATCTGTAATATAAGATGTTTCATATAACATCTGTAATATAAGATGTTTCATATAACATCTGTAATATAAGATGTTTCATATAACATCTGTAATATAAGATGTTTCATATAACATCTGTAATATAAGATGTTTCATATAACATCTGTAATATAAGATGTTTCATATAACATCTGTAATATAAGATGTTTCATATAACATCTGTAATATAAGATGTGTCATATAACATCTGTAATATAAGATGTTTCATATAACATCTGTAATATAAGATGTTTCATACAACATCTGTAATATAAGATGTTTCATATAACATCTGTAATATAAGATGTTTCATATAACATCTGTAATATAAGATGTTTCATATAACATCTGTAATATAAGATGTTTCATATAACATCTGTAATATAAGATGTTTCATATAACATCTGTAATATAAGATGTTTCATATAACATCTGTAATATAAGATGTTTCATATAACATCTGTAATATAAGATGTTTCATATAACATCTGTAATATAAGATGTTTCATATAACATCTGTAATATAAGATGTTTCATATAACATCTGTAATGTTTTTTATCGTCTTTTTGTCGCCTTCTTGTCACCTTCCCTTCTTGCTTCCTTCCCTCGATCATACGACCTCTCGCATGCTAAGCAAGCGCTCTCCCATCTGAGCTAAGCAAGAAGGCAAGGAAGCAAGAAGGCAAGGAAGCAAGAAGGCAAGGAAGCAAAGGCCCAGAGGAATCCCACACAGAAAGACCCAGAACGACCTGGATTCTCGGGGAGAACATCTAAACTCGGAACAGAAAAGAAGGGACCCACCTGGTTTGGAACCCACAACCTTCTGGCAGTGGGGCAGACATGCTAACCACTTAGCCACCAGGCTAGCTAAGATGCTGTGAACTCATCTCCATGTGTTTACTGTTTTAAGGAAATCACTTTGAAATGTCTTGTTGCCGAATAAATAAACTTGCCTTGCGTATCATTAAAGTTATGAAAGAGTCGTAGTATTGTATGTCAATAAAGTAAAAGTACATAGTATGTCGAAAGAAGAAATTCAAAGGTTATGGTATAGTATTTGGCCAAGAGTCAGTCTATAGTATTTATATTTAGGAAAGAATTATAAATGTATATTTTATGTTGTAAAGCAACAGGAAGAATGTGAAGTCCTCTGGAGGACGCGGGAATCGAACCCTCAACCTCTCGCATGCTAAGCTAGCGCTCTCCCATCTGAGCTAACCCCTTCAGTTAAATAACAGCATAGTATGTCAGAAAAGGATAGAAAAGTTTTCCTTCCTTCCTTCCTTCCATCATTCCTTCAATCCTTCCTTACGTCCTTCCTTCCTTGCTTCTTTTCTTCCTTCCATCCTTCCTTCAATCCTTCCTTACGTCCTTCCTTCCTTGCTTCTTTCCTTCCTTCCATCCTTCCTTATGTCCTTCCTTCCTTGCTTCTTTCCTTCCTTCCTTCTATTCTTCCCATCTTGCTTCCTTCCCTACTTGCTTCCTTTTCTTCTTGCCTTTCCTTCTTTCTT
This sequence comes from Etheostoma perlongum, assembly GCA_026937815.1. Classification (NCBI taxonomy): domain Eukaryota; kingdom Metazoa; phylum Chordata; class Actinopteri; order Perciformes; family Percidae; genus Etheostoma; species Etheostoma perlongum. Next base: position 1,101,446 of record CM049390.1, on the reverse strand, counting down.
GCTTCCTTCCCTACTTGCTTTCTTCCCTTCTTGCTTCCTTCCCTACTTGTTTCCTTTTTGCTTCCTTCCCTTCTTGCTTCCTTCTATTTTTGCTTCCTTCCCTACTTGTTTCCTTTTTGCTTCCTTCCCTTCTTGCTTCCTTCTATTTTTGCTTCCTTCCCATCTTGCTTCCTTCCCTTTTAACTTCCTTCCCTTTTTGCTTTCTTCCCTTCTTGCTTCCTTTTTGCTTCCTTCCCTTCTTCCTTCCTTCCCATCTTGCTTCCTTCCCTACTTGCTTCCTACCCTTCTTGCTTCCTTTTTGCTTTCTTCCCTTTTTGCTTCCTTCTATTTTTCCTTCCTTCCCATCTTGCTTCCTTCCCTTCTTGCTTCCTTTTTCTTTTTTGCTTTCTTCCCTTCTTGCTTCCTTTTTGCTTCCTTCCCTTCTTCCTTCCTTCCCATCTTGCTTCCTTCCCTTCTTCCTTCCTTCCCATCTTGTTTCCTTTTTCTTTTTTGCTTTCTTCCCTTCTTGCTTCCTTTTTTCTTCCTTCCCTTCTTGCTTCCTTTTTGCTTCCTTCCCTTCTTCCTTCCTTCCCATCTTGCTTCCTTCCCTACTTGCTTCCTTTTCTTCTTGCCTTTCCTTCTTTCTTGCTTCCTTCCCTACTTGCTTTCTTCCCTTCTTGCTTCCTTCCCTACTTGTTTCCTTTTTGCTTCCTTCCCTTCTTGCTTCCTTCTATTTTTGCTTCCTTCCCTACTTGTTTCCTTTTTGCTTCCTTCCCTTCTTGCTTCCTTCTATTTTTGCTTCCTTCCCATCTTGCTTCCTTCCTTTTAACTTCCTTCCTTTTTGCTTTCTTCCCTTCTTGCTTCCTTTTTGCTTCCTTCCCATCTTCCTTCCTTCCCATCTTGCTTCCTTCCCTACTTGCTTCCTACCCTTCTTGCTTCCTTTTTGCTTTCTTCCCTTTTTGCTTCCTTCTATTTTTCCTTCCTTCCCATCTTGCTTCCTTCCCTTCTTGCTTCCTTTTTCTTTTTTGCTTTCTTCCCTTCTTGCTTCCTTTTTGCTTCCTTCCCTTCTTCCTTCCTTCCCATCTTGCTTCCTTCCCTACTTGCTTCCTACCCTTCTTGCTTCCTTTTTGCTTTCTTCCCTTTTTGCTTCCTTCCCTTCTTCCTTCCTTCCCATCTTGCTTCCTTCCCTTCTTCCTTCCTTCCCATCTTGTTTCCTTTTTCTTTTTTGCTTTCTTCCCTTCTTGCTTCCTTTTTTCTTCCTTCCCTTCTTGCTTCCTTTTTGCTTCCT
>CM049390.1:1092679-1095179 GCA_026937815.1 Etheostoma perlongum | reverse complement strand
GGATCCTGATAAGACCAGAACTGGAACCTGATAAGACCAGAACTGGAGCCTGATAAAACCAGAACTGGAACCTGATAAGACCAGAACTGGAACCTGATAAGACCAGAACTGGAGCCTGATAAGACCAGAACTGGAACCTGATAAGTCCAGAACTGGATCCTGATAAGACCAGAACTGGATCCTGATAAGACCAGAACTGGATCCTGATAAGACCAGAACTGGAGCCTGATAAAACCAGAACTGGAACCTGATAAGACCAGAACTGGAGCCTGATAAGACCAGAACTGGAGCCTGATAAGACCAGAACTGGAACCTGATAAGACCAGAACTGGATCCTGATAAGACCAGAACTGGAACCTGATAAGACCAGAACTGGAGCCTGATAAGACCAGAACTGGAGCCTGATAAGACCAGAACTGGAACCTGATAAGACCAGAACTGGAGCCTGATAAGACCAGAACTGGAACCTGATAAGACCAGAACTGGATCCTGATAAGACCAGAACTGGAGCCTGATAAACCAGAACTGGAACCTGATAAGACCAGAACTGGATCCTGATAAGACCAGAACTGGATCCTGATAAGACCAGAACTGGAACCTGATAAGACCAGAACTGGATCCTGATAAGACCAGAACTGGATCCTGATAAGACCAGAACTGGATCCTGATAATCAGACAAACTGGAACCTAATAAAACAGAATGGAAATAAAACCAGAACTGGAACCTGATAAGACCAGAACTGGAACCTGAAACCAGAACTGGATCCTGATAAGACCAGAAATCAACCTGAGATGGGAAATAAAACCAGACCCGGGGATCAAAGATGGAGATAAAAACACTATACTATGACTTATTATGAGTTATTATGAGTTATTATGACTTATTATGACTTATTATGACTTATTATGAGTTATTATGACTTATTATGACTTATTATGAGTTATTATGACTTATTATGACTTATTTCTACACACTATACTACGACCTTTTCATATATTTTGTAAAATACTATACAATGACAGTATTATATTTTTTGACATAGTGTATTTTGACTTTTTTAGAAATTTATTTCAACGTATTATATTATGACTTTTTCACTTTTTTGATAATTATATAGCCTATTATGACTTTTTTATACATTTTTTTGACATACTATACTATGACTTTTTTCTACATAGTATTATGACTGTTTTCATGAATTTTTTGAGATACTATACAATGACTTTTTTTTTTAATTTTTTTAATTTTTTTACTACACTATGATTTTTTCTACATAACTTTATGACTTTTTCATGATTTCTTTCCACTTACTATAGTATGACGTTTTTTCACAATACTATACCATAACTTTTTTACTACTTATTTCTACATTTATTTTCATAATTTTTTACAAATTACAAGTTAGTATTATTACTATGACTTTCTTTGAGTTTTTTCTATATACAATGACAGTATTATAGTTTTTGACATACTGTACTTTGACTTTTATAAACTTATTTCAACGTATTATACTATGACTTTTTTATACATTTCTTTGACAATTATACTTTTAGTATTTTTAGACTTTTTTCTACATACTATTATGACTTTTTCAGGATTTCTTTCATCATTCTATACAATTAAAATTTTATATTTTTCATACTATACTATGACATTTTAATGTTTTTTTTCATGCTTTCTTAAACATTTTTTCGACATAACATGCTATTGTTACATGTCTTTTTCATGATTTCTTTTGACATAATAGTATGTCTTTTTCCTAGTATAAGCCTTTTTTCAAAATACTATACCACAACCTTTTTAGGACTTTTCTCGACATACTATACTGTGACTTTTTCATAACTTTCATAACTTTCCATTTAAAGACCGCAGCAGCAGAACTGGATCCTGATAAGACCAGAACTGGATCCTGATGAGACCAGAACTGGATCCTGACAAGACCAGAACTGGATCCTGACGAGACCAGAACTGGATCCTGATAAGACCAGAACTGGATCCTGAGGAGACCAGAACTGGATCCTGACGAGACCAGAGCTGGATCCTGACGAGACCAGAGCTGGATCCTAACGAGACCAGAACTGGATCCTGACGAGACCAGAACTGGATCCTGACGAGACCAGAACTGGATCCTGACGAGACCAGAGCTGGATCCTGATAAGACCAGAACTGGATCCTGAGGAGACCAGAACTGGATCCTGACGAGACCAGAGCTGGATCCTGACGAGACCAGAACTGGATCCTGATAAGACCAGAACTGGATCCTGACGAGACCAGAACTGGATCCTGACGAGACCAGAGCTGGATCCTGATAAGACCAGAACTGGATCCTGACGAGACCAGAGCTGGATCCTGATAAGACCCGAGCTGGATCCTGATAAGACCAGAACTGGATCCTGATGAGACCAGAACTGGATCCTGATAAGACCAGAACTGGATCCTGACGAGACCAGAACTGGATCCTGACGAGACCAGAACTGGATCCTGTTAATACCGGAACGC
>CM049390.1:1075179-1082679 GCA_026937815.1 Etheostoma perlongum | reverse complement strand
GCGTTGGAAGGAATCCAATCCATCCAGATTTGACCCCGAGGACAACAGGAGGGGTAAATAAAGCAAAATATTAAAAGATCCGTTTATGGATTTCATGAATAGACATCATATCACTCACAAACAAAGATTGATTTTAATTGGAGAAACCATTATTTTAAGCCAGCTCTACTTGATTATTAAACACTGTTTGGTTGCCATTATGGAGTAAGAAGAAGAATGCAACCTAGAATAAAAACCCAGGCTAATGGACGAGGTAATGGCCCAATATGTCACAGCGTTTATACATAATGTACGAGCCCGTTTTATATGGGCCGACAGTACGATCGAGTCATTCATGACGCGTTCACACTGTTATAATTACACTCCATTACAGTGAAGAACACAAAACAGCGAGTCTGCACCGAGGAACACATCAGAGCCCCGAGGTATTCTTTCTCCTCTCTGTGCTGCCAACACCAGGGAGCAGAGACAACAGGACGGACAGGAATAAAGACAGAAAAAAAGGACAGGAATAAAGACAGAAATGGCCAGAAACAACAGGAAGGACAGGAATAAAGACAGAAATGGCCCTTTAATGAAATGTTTCGTGCTCCTGCAGCGTGAGGATGGAGTTTGGAAATGTTCTACCTGCTGTTTCCATCTATAGGGAGAAAGTTGCTGCATATATATATATATATATATATATATATATATATATATATATATATATATATATATATATATATATATATATATATATATGGAAAAAAGTTGAGAGGAAACACACTGCTGCATGTATATTTCTGATATAGAAACATTAAAAACAGGTCAAATTTGACCCGTGACAACATAAGGGTTAGACATTGATTGACATCATATATCATATATGTACTATATATATATATATATACTGTATATATACAGTACATATATACTGTATACAGTATATACTGTATATACATATATGTACTGTATATATATATGTACTGTATATATATATATGTACATATATATGTACTACTGTATATACATACCTACTGTATATATACAGTACATATATGTATATATATATATGTACTGTATATATATAGTGTACTGTATATATACAGTACATATAATATATATATACAGTACATATATGTACTGTATATATATATGTACTGTATATATACAGTACATATATGTACTGTATATACATATATGTACTATATATATATGTACTGTATATATATATGTGTACTGTATATATATCAAAGCACCTATATACAGTACATACACTGTATATACAGTACATATATGTACTGTATATATACATCTTCATGATACAGTACATATATGTACTGTATATACATATATGTACTGTATATATATATGTACTGTATATATATATGTACTGTATATACATATATGTACTGTATATAGATATGTACTGTATATACATATATGTACTGTATATATACAGTACATATATGTACTGTATATATACAGTACAGGACCCACCTCCTCATTCAATGCATTTCCTTTATCTTCATGACTGTTTCCATTGTAGATGATCAGTGAAGGCATCAAAACTATGAATGAACACATGTGGAGTTATGGACTTAACAACAAAGTAGAAATACCTGAAAACACGTCTTATACTCTAGTTTCTTCAGAGTACCCCCCCCAGGTGGGCCTGGTCAGGGTTCATTAGTGGGATTTCTTCCTTATTAATGGAGTTGGGACCATCAGTTGTGTTGAGCAGAAGTCAGGTTGATACACAGCCGACAGCCTATTGGACGACTGGTAGAATTCATATTATGGCAAGAACCAATCAGCTAAGAGAGAAGAGAAACGAGCGGCCATCGTTACTTTAAGAAATGAAGGGCAGTCGGTCCGGAAAATTACGAACACTTTGAATGTGTCCCCAAGTGCAGTCGCAAAAACCATCAAGACCTACATCGAAACTGGCTCACATGAGGGCCCCCCAGGAAAGGAAGACCAAGTGTCCCCCCCCCCCCCCCCAGAGTCCCCCCTGGAAAAGGAAGACCCAGAGTCCCCCCTGGAAAGGAAGACCCAGAGTCCCCTCTGCTGCTGAGGATAAGTTCCTCTGAGTCCCCATCACAGAGAGTTCTAGCAGCAGACACATCTCTAGAACAACTGGTAAGAGGAGACTGGATCAGGCCTTCATGGTCCAATAGCAACTAGGAAACCATGGCTAAGGAGAGGAAACAAGGCTAGGAAACCACGGCTAAGGAGAGGAAACAAGGCTAGGAAACCACGGCTAAGGAGAGGAAACAAGGCTAGGAAACCACGGCTAAGGAGGGGCAACAAGGCTAGGAAACCACGGCTAACAAGCCTAGGAAACCACGGCTAAGGAGAGGAAACAAGGCTAGGAAACCACGGCTAACAAGCCTAGGAAACCACGGCTAAGGAGAGGAAACAAGGCTAGGAAACCACGGCTAAGGAGGGGCAACAAGGCTAGGAAACCACGGCTAACAAGCCTAGGAAACCACGGCTAAGGAGAGGAAACAAGGCTAGGAAACCACGGCTAACAAGCCTAGGAAACCACGGCTAAGGAGAGGAAACAAGGCTAAAACCAAGCCTAGGAAACCACGAACAAGCCTAGGAAACCACGCTAAGGAGAGGAAACAAGGCTAGGAAACCACAGCTAAGGAGAGGAAACAAACCTAGAGGAAACAAGACTAGGAAATCACTGCTAAGGAGAGGAAACAAGCCTAGGGAAACCACGGAGGCAACAAGCCTACCACGGCTAAGAGAAACAAACCTAGAGGAAACAAGACTAGGAAACTACTGCTAAGGAGAGGCAACAAGCCTAGGAAACCACGGCTAAGGAGAGGAAACAAGCCTAGGAAACCACGACTAAGGAGAGGAAACCTAGGAAACCACGGCTAACAAGCCTAGGAAACCACGGCTAAGGAGAGGAAACAAGGCTAGGAAACCACAGCTAAGGAGAGGAAACAAACCTAGAGGAAACAAGCCTAGGAAACCACTGCTAAGGAGAGGCAACAAGCCTAGGAAACCACGGCTAAGGAGAGGAAACAAGGCTAGGAAACCACGACTAAGGAGAGGAAACAAGCCTAGGGAAACCACTAACAAGCCTAAAACCACGGCTAAGAGAGGAAACAAGGCTAGGAAACCACAGCTAAGGAGAGGAAACAAGCCTAGGAAACCACTGCTAAGGAGAGGCAACAAGCCTAGGAAACCACGGCTAAGGAGAGGAAACAAGGCTAGGAAACCACGACTAAGGAGAGGAAACAAGCCTAGGAAACCACGGCTAACAAGCCTAGGAAACCACAGCTAAGGAGAGGAAACAAGGCTAGGAAACCACAGCTAAGGAGAGGAAACAAGCCTAGGAAACCACGGCTAACAAGCCTAGGAAACCACGGCTAAGGAGAGGAAACAAGCAGAAGAGAACTGTTTGGGCCAGGAAACACAAGGAATGGGCATTAGACCAGTGAAATCTGGGCTCTGGTCTGATGAGTCCAGGTTTGAGATCTTTGGTTCCAACCGCCGTGTCTTTGTGACGGAGAAAAGGTGACGGATGGGTTCTACCTGCCATGTTCCCACCGTGAAGCATGGAGGAGGAGGTCTGATGTTGTGGGGTGGGGGGCTTTGCTGGTGACCCTGTTGGGGATTTATTCCGAACTGAAGGCATCCTGAACCAGCATGGCTACCTCAGCATCCTGCAGCGGCATGCCGTCCGGTTTGCGTTTAGTTTGACCATCATTTATTTTTTATGAATGAAAATATAATAAATTCCCCCTGCTCTGGTGTCCCCCCTCTCATTCCCCCTGCTCTGGTGTTCCCCCTCTCATTCCCCCTGCTCTGGTGTTCCCCCCTCTCATTTCCCCTGCTCTGGTGTCCCCCTTCATTCCCCTGCTCTGGTGTTCCCCCTCTCATTCCCCCTGCTCTGGTGTTCCCCCCCTCTCATTCCCCCTGCTCTGGTGTCCCCCCCTCTCATTCCCCCCTGCTCTGGTGTCCCCCCCTCATTCCCCCCCCTCTCTCTCATTCCCCCTGCTCTGGTGTTTCCCCTCTCATTCCCCCTGCTCTGGTGTTTCCCCTCTCTCATTCCCCTGCTCTGGTGTCCCCCCTCTCATTCCCCCTGCTCTGCTCTGGTGTTTCCCCCTCTCATTCCCCCTGCTCTGGTGTCCCCCTCTCATTCCCCCTGCTCTGGTGTCCCCCCTCATTCCCCCTGCTCTAGTGTTCCCCTCTCATTCCCCCTGCTCTGGTGTTTCCCCTCTCATTCCCCCCTGCTCTGGTGTTTCCCCTCTCATTCCCCCTGCTCTGGTGTCCCCCCTCTCATTCCCCCTGCTCTGGTGTCCCCCCCCTCTCATTCCCCCTGCTCTGGTGTCCCCCCCTCTCATTCCCCCTGCTCTAGTGTTCCCCCTCTCATTCCCCCTGCTCTGGTGTTTCCCCCTCTAATTCCCCCTATCAGGTGTCCCCCTCTCATTCCCCTGCTCTGGTGTTTCCCCCTCTCATTCCCCCTGCTCTGGTGTTTCCCCTCTCATTCCCCCTGCTCTGGTGTTCCCCCTCTCATTCCCCCTGCTCTGATGTTCCCCCTCTTTCATTCTCCCTGCTCTGGTGTTCCCCCTCTCATTCCCCCCCGCTCTCCACCACTTCTCTCTCTTAGGCCTTTTTCTATGTTACATAGAAGAGTTTCTTAAAGAAAACACATTTTCAGTTGTTTTGTTGCACTTTGTGGAAGATTTATCGCTTTTCTTCTCACAAAATGCTCCTATTACATCGCTTTATAATATAAAACTCCCTCTCAGACAAGATCTCAGCGTGAAATGAAACGTCCTCTAACAAGATCTCAGAGATGAAACGTCCTCTAACGAGATCTCAGAGATGAAACGTCCTCTAACGAGATATCAGAGATGAGACGTCCTCTAACGAGATATCAGAGATGAAACGTCCTCTAACGAGATATCAGAGATGAAACGTCCTCTAACGAGATATCAGAGATGAAACGTCCTCTAACGAGATATCAGAGATGAAACGTCCTCTAACGAGATCTCAGAGATGAGACGTCCTCTAACGAGATATCAGAGATGAAACGTCCTCTAACAAGATATCAGAGATGAAACGTCCTCTAACAAGATATCAGAGATGAAACGTCCTCTAACAAGATATCAGAGATGAGACGTCCTCTAACAAGATCTCAGAGATGAAACGTCCTCTAACAAGATCTCAGAGATGAAACGTCCTCTAACAAGATATAAGAGATGAAACGTCCTCTAACAAGATCTCAGAGATGAAACGTCCTCTAACGAGATATCAGAGATGAAACGTCGTCTAACGAGATATCAGAGATGAGACGTCCTCTAACGAGATATCAGAGATGAAACGTCCTCTAACGAGATATCAGAGATGAAACGTCCTCTAACGAGATATCAGAGATGAGACGTCCTCTAACGAGATCTCAGAGATGAGACGTCCTCTAACAAGATCTCAGAGATGAAACGTCCTCTAACAAGATATCAGAGATGAAACGTCCTCTAACAAGATATCAGAGATGAAACGTCCTCTAACAAGATATCAGAGATGAGACGTCCTCTAACAAGATCTCAGAGATGAACGTTCACTAGAGTGTTGTTGTTTTAATGCCCCTCTAACAAGATCTCAGAGATGAAACGTCCTCTAACAAGATATCAGAGATGAAACGTCCTCTAACAAGATCTCAGAGATGAAACGTCCTCTAACGAGATATCAGAGATGAAACGTCGTCTAACGAGATATCAGAGATGAGACGTCCTCTAACGAGATATCAGAGATGAAACGTCCTCTAACGAGATATCAGAGATGAAACGTCCTCTAACGAGATATCAGAGATGAGACGTCCTCTAACAAGATCTCAGAGATGAGACGTCCTCTAACAAGATCTCAGAGATGAAACGTCCTCTAACAAGATATCAGAGATGAAACGTCCTCTAACAAGATATCAGAGATGAGACGTCCTCTAACAAGATATCAGAGATGAAACGTCCTCTAACAAGATCTCAGAGATGGGGGTAAATTCAAGTCCTCTAACAAGATCTCAGAGATGAAACGTCCTCTAACGAGATCTCAGAGATGAAACGTCCTCTAACAAGATCTCAGAGATGAAACGTCCTCTAACGAGATCTCAGAGATGAAACGTCCTCTAACGAGATCTCAGAGATGAAACGTCCTCTAATGAGATATCAGAGATGAAACGTCGTCTAATGAGATATCAGAGATGAAACGTCCTCTAACAAGATCTCAGAGATGAAACGTCCTCTAATGAGATCTCAGAGATGAAACGTCCTCTAATGAGATATCAGAGATGAAACGTCGTCTAATGAGATATCAGAGATGAAACGGACAAGGACGACTTGACAAGGAAGGAAGGATAAGGAGGAAGGATTGGGGGGGGCAAATTGAAGCAACACCACTTTGAGTGAATTAACTAGAGTGTTGATTTTAATGAGCCAGTTGTTATGAACTATTTTATTAATTGGTTGATATTTTTACAAATATTCGTTACATGTAAAAAATAAAATAAATAAGAAAAATCCGTAAAATAACACAAAAAAATAATAATAATAAATAATAAATAATGAAAAAAACTTATGGCTATAAGAAGATATTTACCATGAAATATTCTAAAAAAAAAGTAAGGAAGGAAGTAAGGAAGGAGGAAGGATGGGGGGGAGGAGGGGTGAGAAGGAAGGAAGGATAAGGAGGAAGGATGGAGGGGGGTAAATTGAAGCGACACCACTTTGCACTTTGACAATCGGATTTGGTGAGTTTGTTTAACCCGACAGGTCCTCCTGCGTCCACACACTCATTAAGACGATTATTCACGAGCCGTCGAGTGTTTTCTTGCTTGTTCACACACACACACACACGCACACCACACCCACACACACACACACACACACACACACACACACACGCACAAACCCCACACACACACACACACACACACACACACACACACACACACACACACACACCACTAGCTACCTCTCCCAAAACCTACCGACACTCTTACTTTCAGGGTAAAGTCCCATTTTCAAGTTGTTACTTTAACCATCATGTTGTCCTCATGTTGTCCTCATGTTGTCCTCATGTTGTCTTCATGTTGTCCTCATGTTGTCCTCATGTTGTCCCCATGTTGTCCTCATGTTGTCCTCATGTTGTCCCCATGTTTTCTTCATGTTGTCCTCATGTTGCCCCATGTTGTCCCTCATGTTGTCCCCATGTTGTCCCCATGTTGTCTTCATGTTGCCCTCATGTTGCCCTCATGTTGCCACCATGTTGTCCCCATGTTGTCCCCATGTTGCCCCCATGTTGCCCCATGTTGTCCCCATGTTGTCCGCATGTTGTCCGCATGTTGTCCTCATGTTGTCCCCATGTTGTCCTCATGTTGTCACCATGTTGTCCTCATGTTGTCCCCATGTTGTCCTCATGTTGTCCCCATGTTGTCCTCATGTTGTCACCATGTTGTCCCCATGTTGCCCCCATGTTGCCCCCATGTTGTCCCCATGTTGTCCG
>CM049390.1:1057679-1067679 GCA_026937815.1 Etheostoma perlongum | reverse complement strand
ATATTAGAGTTAAAAAAAAGCAGAAATTATGAATTATTCTGACTAATAGTTAAGATCAGAGGAATGAACGAGCGTTGGAAGGAATCCATTTTTATGGTTTATTTGGTTAAAAAGAAACTCAGATTTCAGATAGAGACATTTATTAAAGGGACAGATTTGACCCGAGGACAACAGGAGGACAACAGGAGGACAACAGGAGGTTAAAGACAGGAAGGACTCAGGAAGGAGGAGAAGAGAGGATGGGTAGAAGGAGGAAGTGAGAGGAGGGATTAAGGAGATTAGGAAACAATAAAGGAAGGAGACAAAGGAGGACAGGAGACAAAGGACGTCCCTGCCGTGTCTCCACGTCTTCTGACTCAGAGATAATTAAATGAATCAAAACATCCACGGAGGAAATAATTAAGCAAATAATCTGAAATTATCACCTTTAACGTCCAACATCTTGTTGATTTATTGTTAGTTTTTTTTCAGCTTTTTGTCACATTATGATACTTTTTTCTTCTTTTTTAAGTTGTTTTTCTCCTTTTTGTGTCGCTTTTTCCAACCATTTTTTTTTCTATGTTTTTGACCCTTTCTCCGAAATTTTTGTCGCTTTTACATGTGACCCCCCCCCATACGAGTTTTACTCTTATTTTTGGAATTCATGGACACTTAACCTCAGTTTGGAGTTTTAAAAGCAGAAATATTCTATAAAATTGAATAAAAACGTTCAACATCTCTCGTTTTATTGTTAAAGTTTTTTTCAGCTTATTCAGTCACATTTTAATAAATTTTGTCTTCTCTTTTAAAGTTGTGTTTTTTCTCCTTTTGTGTCACTTTTTCAACCTTTTTTTCTACGTTTTTGACCCTTTTACATTTAGCCCCCCCCCCATACGAGTTTTACTCTTATTTTTGGAATTCATGGACCCTGAACCTCATTTTGGAGTTTTAAAAGCAGAAATATGCGATAAAATTGAATAAAAACGTTCAACATCTCATGCTTTACTGTTACGTTGTTTTTCAGCTTTTTGTCTATATTTTGTCTTCTTTTTTAAAGTTGTTTATTTCTCCTTTTGAGTTGCTTTTTTCAAAGTTTTCGACCCTTCCGCCGACATTTTTGTGACTTTTACATTTGAGACTTTTACTTATTTTTGGAATTCATGGACCCTGAACCTCATTTCTGAGTTTTAAAAGCAGAAATATTCTATAAAATTGAATAAAACACCCCTAATATAATGAAAGCAGTGGACCGATCCTTCATTTTTTGGGAAGTCCATTAAATGGAAGCACCCATGTTCATTTTTGACAATTTCTGATAAAGACTTTTTTTTTTTGAAAATGGGGTCAAATTTGACCCTGAAGACAACAAGAGGGTGAGACGTTCTGCATTACTCCAGGAAGTAGTCCGCCCCCGTTTCTCTGCCTTGAAGTGAACCAGAGACCTTTGACCCAGAGGGTTTAACCCGCTGACAGCCAATCGCTGCAGCCGCCTCGAGCCCCCCCCCCCAGGGATTAAACAGCTGTTAACATCTCCATCAGCTCCTCGAACACATCTCTGACATGTGCTGGAGATCAAACAGGCGTCTGTTCCTGTTGGGACGGAGCTGGAGATTAGAGCAGAGGACCGCGTTAAACGAGGAAGGAAATGCTCATTTTTGGGGATTTTGGTGCAAATAACTAATTTCTCATAAAAATTCAAACGCAGGACTTTCATGCCGGGGAGCATCCTTGGGAGAGTTTTAATCAACTTAAGTAGTCGTTAACTAGTCCGCAAATTCAAAACATACAGTAAATCACTGTAAATGAAATGTTACTACCCACAATGCATTGTGTATTACAGTAATTAACCAGAAAAGAAAATTATTTATGTTTATTAGTTATGTATTTTACTGGGCATTTTGTGGTAAATAACTGTAGAAATGACAGTAAAGACTAACAGTGTAATATCCTGGGATAACTGATATAATATATAATATAATATATAATCAACTTAAGCAGTCGTTAACTAGTCTGCACCCGCCACTGATTTACAGTAACTTCCTGTAACGGCTGTCCAGGAAGTTCCTGCGAAATCTTTTCACAGTAAAGGTCGCGTACTTCCATTTGCAGTATTTTATGTATTCACTGGAAAATACATGAGTTAAAAAACAGTAAAAATACAGTAGTTTACTGTAGTATTTACAGTACTATAGTGGATTTTACAGTAATGCTTTGACTACTGTGGGGACATTTTTGTGTATTTATACACATTATGAACTTTGTTTTATTTTTATCAAATTGAGCTTGAGGTTTTTTAACAAGGGGGGTGCAACATGACCCCCCCCCCCATGAGGAATTCTACTGTATGTAATGACAATACTGTCGGAGCATCCACATGACGCAAGGAAAGGAAGCAAAAAGGGAAGGAAGCAACAAGGAAGCAAGGAGGGAAGGAGGCAATAAGGGAAGGAAGCAAGAAAGGAAGCAAGAAGGAAAGGAAGCAAGAAGGGAAGGAAGCAAGAAGGAAGCAAGGAGGGAAGGAGGCAATAAGGGAAGGAGGCAATAAGGGAAGGAAGCAAGAAAGGAAGGAAGCAAGAAGGGAAGGAAGCAAGAAGGAAGCAAGAAGGAAAGGAAGCAAGAAGGGAAGGAAGCAAAAAGGAAAGGAAGCAAGAAGGGAAGGAAGCAAGAAGGAAGCAAGAAGGAAAGGAAGCAAGAAGGGAAGGAAGCAAAAAGGAAAGGAAGCAAGAAGGGAAGGAAGCAAGAAGGAAGCAAGGAGGGAAGGAGGCAATAAGGGAAGGAGGCAATAAGGGAAGGAAGCAAGAAAGGAAGGAAGCAAGAAGGGAAGGAAGCAAGAAGGAAGCAAGGAGGGAAGGAGGCAATAAGGGAAGGAGGCAATAAGGGAAGGAAGCAAGAAAGGAAGGAAGCAAGAAGGGAAGGAAGCAAGAAGGAAGCAAGGAGGGAAGGAGGCAATAAGGGAAGGAGGCAATAAGGGAAGGAAGCAAGAAAGGAAGGAAGCAAGAAGGAAGCAAGGAGGGAAGGAGGCAATAAGGGAAGGAAGCAAGAAAGGAAGGAAGCAAAAAGGAAGGAAGGAGGGAAGGAGGCAATAAGGGAAGGAAGCAAGAAAGGAAGGAAGCAAAAAGGAAGCAAGAAGGGAAGGAGGCAATAAGGGAAGGAAGCAAGAAGGAAACAAGGAGGGAAGGAGGCAATAAGGGAAGGAAGCAAGAAAGGAAGGAAGCAAAAAAGGAAGGAGGGAAGGAGGCAATAAGGGAATGAAGCAAGAAAGGAAGGAAGCAAAAAGGAAGCAAGAAGGAAGCAAGGAGGGAAGGAAGAAGGGAAGTAAGCAAGAAAGGAAGGAAGCAAAAAGGAAGCAAGAAAGGAAGGAAGCAAAAAGGAAGCAAGGAGGGAAGGAGGCAATAAGGGAATGAAGCAAGAAAGGAAGCAAGAAGGAAACAAGGAGGGAAGGAGGCAATAAGGGAAGGAAGCAAGAAAGGAAGCAAGAAGGAAGCAAGAAGGAAGCAAGAAGGGAAGTAAGCAAGGAGGGAAGGAGGCAATAAGGGAAGGAAGCAAGAAAGGAAGCAAGAAGGAAACAAGGAGGGAAGGAGGCAATAAGGGAAGGAAGCAAGAAAGGAAGGAAGCAAGAAGGAAGCAAGAAGGGAAGTAAGCAAGGAGGGAAGGAGGCAATAAGGGAAGGAAGCAAGAAAGGAAGGAAGCAAAAGGAAGCAAGAAGGGAAGGAGGCAATAAGGGAAGGAAGCAAGAAGGAAACAAGGAGGGAAGGAGGCAATAAGGGAAGGAAGCAAGAAAGGAAGGAAGCAAAAAGGAAGCAAGGAGGGAAGGAGGCAATAAGGGAATGAAGCAAGAAAGGAAGGAAGCAAAAAGGAAGCAAGAAGGAAGCAAGGAGGGAAGGAAGAAGGGAAGTAAGCAAGAAAGGAAGGAAGCAAAAAGGAAGCAAGAAAGGAAGGAAGCAAAAAGGAAGCAAGGAGGGAAGGAGGCAATAAGGGAATGAAGCAAGAAAGGAAGCAAGAAGGAAACAAGGAGGGAAGGAGGCAATAAGGGAAGGAAGCAAGAAAGGAAGCA
The DNA here is from genome assembly GCA_026937815.1 of Etheostoma perlongum. Classification (NCBI taxonomy): domain Eukaryota; kingdom Metazoa; phylum Chordata; class Actinopteri; order Perciformes; family Percidae; genus Etheostoma; species Etheostoma perlongum. Next base: position 1,063,646 of record CM049390.1, on the reverse strand, counting down.
AGAAGGAAGCAAGAAGGAAGCAAGAAGGGAAGTAAGCAAGGAGGGAAGGAGGCAATAAGGGAAGGAAGCAAGAAAGGAAGCAAGAAGGAAACAAGGAGGGAAGGAGGCAATAAGGGAAGGAAGGGGGTGGAGGGGGGTTCTTGCGTTACAGTCGGACTCGTTTAACTTGCAGCCGTCGTTACGGAAACGAACAAATTGCTGCTGAAAGTCTGTCTTTGTTATTTGTGAGAGCTGATCTCAGAACAGACGATAAGAACGGAGGGGGGAGGGGGTTCAGGGGGGGGGGGAGAGGGGGAGGAGGGGAAACAAGAAGGAAAGAAAGAAGGAAAGAAAGAAACAGGTGTTCATGTCCTGGAAGACAGAAAGAAGGAAAGAAAGAAGGAAAGAAAGAAAGACAGAAAGAAGGAAAGAAAGAAGGAAAGAAAGAAAGACAGAAAGAAGGAAAGAAAGAAGGAAAGAAAGTAAGACAGAAAGAAGGAAAGAAAGAAGGAAAGAAAGAAAGACAGAAAGAAGGAAAGCAAGAAGGAAAGAAAGAGAAACAGAAGTCAATCAGTTTACAGAATTTTCTAAATGGATTAAAAGCCTCATCATTGGCTCCTAAAACCCAGAGATTTAAAGGGGGGGGGCAGTCCTGGAGAAGTTAAGGAGAAAACACCAGACTTTCACCAGGAAACAGGTGTTCATGTCCTGGAGAAGTTAAGGAGAAAACACAAGACCTTCACCAGGAAACAGGAGTTCATGTCCTGGAGAAGTTAAGGAGAAAACACAAGACTTTCACCAGGAAACAGGAGTTCATGTCCTGGAGAAGTTAAGGAGAAAACACAAGACTTTCACCAGGAAACAGGTGTTCATGTCCTGGAGAAGTTAAGGAGAAAACACAAGACTTTCACCAGGAAACAGGTGTTCATGTCCTGGAGAAGTTAAGGAGAAAACACAAGACTTTCACCAGGAAACAGGTGTTCATGTCCTGGAGAAGTTAAGGAGAAAAACAAGACTTTCACCAGGAAACAGGTGTTCATGTCCTGGAGAAGTTAAGGAGAAAACACAAGACTTTCACCAGGAAACAGGTGTTCATGTCCTGGAGAAGTTAAGGAGAAAACACAAGACTTTCACCAGGAAACAGGTGTTCATGTCCTGGAGAAGTTAAGGAGAAAACACAAGACTTTCACCAGGAAACAGGTGTTCATGTCCTGGAGAAGTTAAAGAGAAAACACAAGACTTTCACCAGGAAACAGGTGTTCATGTCCTGGAGAAGTTAAGGAGAAAACACAAGACTTTCACCAGGAAACAGGTGTTCATGTCCTGGAGAAGTTAAGGAGAAAACACAAGACTTTCACCCAGGAAACAGGTGTTCATGTCCTGGAGAAGTTAAGGAGAAAACACAAGACTTTCACCAGGAAACAGGAGTTCATGTCCTGGAGAAGGTAAGGAGAAAACACCAGACTTTCACCAGGAAACAGGTGTTCATGTCCTGGAGAAGTTAAGGAGAAAACACAAGACTTTCACCAGGAAACAGGTGTTCATGTCCAGGAGAAATTAAGGAGAAAACAAGACTTTCACCAGGAAACAGGTGTTCATGTCCTGGAGAAGTTAAGGAGAAAACACAAGACTTTCACCAGGAAACAGGTGTTCATGTCCTGGAGAAGTTAAGGAGAAAACACAAGACTTTCTCCAGGAAACAGGTGTTCATGTCCTGGAGAAGTTAAGGAGAAAACACAAGACTTTCACCAGGAAACAGGTGTTCATGTCCTGGAGAAGTTAAGGAGAAAACACAAGACTTTCACCAGGAAACAGGTGTTCATGTCCTGGAGAAGGTAAGGAGAAAAAACACAAGACTTTCACCCAGGAAACAGGTGTTCATGTCCTGGAGAAGTTAAGGAGAAAACACCAGACTTTCACCAGAAACAGGTGTTCATGTCCTGGAGAAGTTAAGGAGAAAACACAAGACTTTCACCAGGAAACAGGTGTTCATGTCCTGGAGAAGTTAAGGAGAAAACACAAGACTTTCACCCAGGAAACAGGTGTTCATGTCCTGGAGAAGTTAAGGAGAAAACACCAGACTTTCACCAGGAAACAGGTGTTCATGTACTGCAGAAGTTAAGGAGAAAACACAAGACTTTCACCCAGGAAACAGGTGTTCATGTCCTGGAGAAGTTAAGGAGAAAACACCAGACTTTCACCAGGAAACAGGTGTTCATGTCCTGCAGAAAACAGGTTAAGGAGAAAAACACAAGACTTTCACCAGGAAACAGGTGTTCATGTCCTGGAGAAGTTAAGGAGAAAACACAAGACTTTCACCAGGAAACAGGTGTTCATGTCCTGGAGAAGTTAAGGAGAAAACACAAGACTTTCACCAGGAAACAGGTGTTCATGTCCTGGAGAAGTTAAGGAGAAAACACAAGACCTTCACCAGGAAACAGGTGTTCATGTCCTGGAGACGTTAAGGAGAAAACACAAGACCTTCACCAGGAAACAGGTGTTCATGTCCTGGAGAAGTTAAGGAGAAAACACAAGACTTTCACCAGGAAACAGGTGTTCATGCCCTGGAGAAGTTAAGGAGAAAACACAAGACTTTCACCAGGAAACAGGTGTTCATGTCCTGGAGAAGTTAAGGAGAAAACACAAGACTTTCACCAGGAAACAGGTGTTCATGTCCTGGAGAAGTTAAGGAGAAAACACAAGACTTTCACCAGGAAACAGGTGTTCATGTCCTGGAGAAGTTAAGGAGAAAACACAAGACTTTCACCAGGAAACAGGTGTTCATGTCCTGGAGAAGTTAAGGAGAAAACACAAGACTTTCACCAGGAAACAGGTGTTCATGTCCTGGAGAAGTTAAGGAGAAAACAGAAGACTTTCACCCAGGAAACAGGAGTTCATGTCCTGGAGAAGTTAAGGAGAAAACACAAGACTTTCACCAGGAAACAGGTGTTCATGTCCTGGAGAAGTTAAGGAGAAAACACAAGACTTTCACCAGGAAACAGGTGTTCATGTCCTCGAGAAGTTAAGGAGAAAACACAAGACTTTCACCAGGAAACAGGTGTTCATGTCCTGGAGAAGTTAAGGAGAAAACACAAGACTTTCACCAGGAAACAGGTGTTCATGTCCTGGAGATGTTAAGGAGAAAACACAAGACTTTCACCAGGAAACAGGTGTTCATGCCCTGGAGAAGTTAAGGAGAAAACAAGACTTTCACCAGGAAACAGGTGTTCATGTCCTGGAGAAGTTAAGGAGCTATGATCAAGGCAGGATCGAGGAGCTATGATCAAGGAGCTATGATCAAGGAAGGATCGAGGAGCTATGATCAAGGAAGGATCGAGGAGCTATGATCGAGGAGGGGTCGAGGAGCTATGATCGAGGAAGGATCGAGGAGTTATGATCGAGGAGGGATCGAGGAGCTATGATCGAGGAAGGATCGAGGAGCTATGATCAAGGAAGGATCGAGGAGCTATGATTGAGGAGGGGTCGAGGAGCTATGATTGAGGAGCTATGATCAAGGAGCTATGATCAGGGAAGGATCGAGGAGCTATGATCAAGGAAGGATCGAGGAGCTATGATCGAGGAGGGGTCGAGGAGCTATGATCGAGGAAGGATCGAGGAGTTATGATCGAGGAGGGATCGAGGAGCTATGATCGAGGAAGGATCGAGGAGCTATGATCAAGGAAGGATCGAGGAGCTATGATTGAGGAGGGGTCGAGGAGCTATGATCGAGGAGCTATGATCGAGGAGGGGTCGAGGAGCTATGATCGAGGAGCTATGATCGAGGAGGGGTCAACGAGCTATGATCGAGGAGCTATGATCGAGGAGGGGTCGAGGAGCTATGATCGAGGAGGGGTCGAGGAGCTATGATCGAGGAGGGGTTGAGGAGTTATGATCGAGGAGCTATGATCGAGGAGCTATGATAGAGGAGCTATGATCAAGGATACAGAGAGCAGCTGAAGGAGTTGCTAACTCCCCCCCCAAACAGCTGACGGAGTCATGTGACGCTTCAGAGGAAAGGACGTCTCCTCCTCTAAAACACTTCCTTGTTTCCTCTCTCCTCCTGTGTCTCCTTGGAGGGAGGGACGAAGACAAAGGCATCCTTTTTGTAGTTTCATTTGTCCTTTTTGTAGTTGAATGTGTCCTGTATATCTGTGGGTGTTGTGTCCATCTTTTTGTAGTTTCATATTTTTGTGTAAATACAGGTAAACATGTGTGATGTCAGCGTGTTAAATGTGAATATTTTACAGTTTCTTCTGTCCTCTGGGACAGGAAACTGAATATCTTTGATTTGTGGACAAAACAAGACACTTGAGGACGTCTTTTTGGCCTTTTTGGGAACTGATCCACATTCAGAGACATTTGTCCCGTCCATTCATCCAGAACATGATCCACTATGAAGATAACCAGAGATAACAGAGACTAGCAGAGACTCACAGAGACTCGCAGAGACTCAGAGAGATTAGCAGAGACTCAGAGACTAGCAGAGACTCACAGAGACTAGCAGAGACTCACAGAGACTAGCAGAGACTCACACAGAAACTAGCAGAGACTCGCAGAGACTAGCAGAGACTCGCAGAGACTAGCAGAGACTCACAGAGACTCAGAGACTAGCAGAGACTCACAGAGATTAGCAGAGACTCAGAGACAAAACCAAACAGAGATGTGCATCCTTGACCTTAACCTTTGACCTTTAACCTTTGACCTGCAGACCCGAGTCCGGCGGATTAAAACTCTCTCTAAATTATTGTAAATGGAATTTGTTTCGGTCATTTTAAAGTCGCCTGTGTCAACATTGGGTTTATAAAACTACAAAATGGACAAATAAATCTACAAAATGGACATATAAAACTACAAAATGGAGGACATATAAAACTTAAAAAATGGACATATAAAACTACAAACCGACATTAGAAACTACAAATAAATGAATAGGCCTATATAGCCTAAAACTACCAAAGGGACTAATAAAACTACAAAATGGACTAATAAAACTACAAAATGGACAAATAAAACTACAAAATGTAACAAAACTACAAAACCAACATTAAAAACTACAAATAAATGAACATATAAAACTACAACAAAAGGACCTATAAAACTACAAAACGACATTAAAAACTACAAAATGGACACAAAACTGCAAAAGATGGAAATATAAAACTACAAAGAGACATAAAACTATAAAAAGATGGACATATAAAACATAAAACTACACCTGGGGGGTGTGAGGGCCGTCCAGCACTTCCTTTCCCTTTGATGACATCATCGTGAGAATTTGGGAAACACCGATGATGTCATCCAGATAATAAAGATGGCCGCCACTTCGTTGTATTATTCCTCGTTTTTTATGTTTTATTTTCTTATTAAAACGAATAAATTAAATCCTGAGTGGATTTAGAGGAACAGCTGATGATGTTTCATGTTCTGGAGGAACGGACGGGGGTGCACGTCCCTCAAATGTCTCCAAAAACCCAAGAAGACGTCCTCAGATGTCTCGTTTGGTCCTCGGCTCAAAGACATCGGTCTCTTGTCCCCGAGGAGAGACGAGACGGGAAGATATTCACATGTAACATGATGACATCATCGAGTCACCTCTACAGCTCGGGTTATTACGTAAGGAAGGAGGGAAGGAAGGAAGGAAGATGGAAGGATGTAGGGAAGAAGAGGGAAGGATAGAAGGAAAGAAGATGGAAGGATGTAGGGAAGAAGGGAAGCATGGAAAGAAAAGGGAGAAAATGAAATAAGGCGGAAGAAAGGAAGTATGTAAGGAAGAAGGATGGAAAGAAAGTAAATAAAGGAATAATTGAAAGAAAGTAGGCCTAAAGAAAAATATTAAGGGACAGGAAAAGGGAAGGAAGGAAACAAGGAGTAAGAAAGGAAGGATGTAGGGAAGGATGGAAATACAGAGAAGGAAGGAAAGAAGGAAGGAAGGGAAGGAAGATAGGAAGTATGTAGGGAAGAAGGGAAGGAAAGGAAGGAAGATATGAA
>CM049390.1:1032679-1052679 GCA_026937815.1 Etheostoma perlongum | reverse complement strand
GAAACCATCCGGCGCCACCAAACTCCATTCAAATTTCCGCTAATTTAAGAATACAAAAATGTTCGCAAAAAAACGCGATAAAAGTCTCATTTAAATGGACATTTTCTGCAGTGATGAAGGCATAAATTCCCCCCACCCACCCACCCACCCCTCATTAATCCATTCACTCACTGACTCACTCATTCATTCACACGTTTAATTCCTACTACATTAGGCCTCTGTCAGCTTGAATACTACTCTAAATATTTCTAAAAAACCCGATTCTTTGGTCTATAAAAAGTACAGTTTCTTAAACTGGGATATGAAAGAATGGAGTAACAGCCTCGGGGAATTAAACGGCGGGAGTCGCTTTGCAAAGAAAAAAAAATCACATTCACTGTATAGAAAATAAAAATACAAATTAGTGTTTAAATGTAAAATAAAATCATTCTCCGCCGATTCCTGTCTAACCCGCATGAGACCTGATAATACTGCAACCATGCGGGCAGCGAACCGGCTATTAGAGATATTATTATTATTATTATTATTATTATTATTATTTCAACCTTTTTTTTTAATCTCAAAATTAGACAAACTATTTTAAATACACATTCTATAAAAAAAAAAAAAAAAAGCAATGCCTCCTCCAACAACAACAACAGAAAAAAATCAGCCTATCATCATCTTCATCATCATCATCATCATTCTCTCGGTTTTTAGCTCCGGTCCCGTTGCACGTCGCTGACTGACCGACAGCACTATACAGAGACGAACACACACAGTATGTACACACAGATCCAACGGCAGGAGAAGAGGAGTAAGAAGAAGAAGAGATAATAATAATAATATTAAAAAATACCTGGAAACTTCAGCTGGCTGCTTTCTGTCAAGTTTCTCTGCTGCTGTTTCTTTTTTGATTTGCAGTTTGTTTTTTAAAGTCCTCTTTTTTTCTATAGTGGGTATAATAATTTTGTTTTTGTTTTTGTTTTGTTTTTTACAATGTAGGCTAAATGTTCAAGTGGAAAATGTTCAACTTACAGTTCCAGTCATTTTATGATTTCCTTCAGGGGGGTGGGGTGGGGGGGGGATAAGAGGTGGATGGATGGATGGAGGGATGAATGAAGAGGTGAGGTTAGTGTATAAGCGGGTTGGAGGTCGAGCCCTGGTTGTGATGCGTAAAATAGTCAGACAAACCCCCGGAAAGTCCCGAGGAGAAGGCCGGCAGGGAGCCGGACAGAGCCGGCCTCAGAGAGTCACAGGGCAGCGAGGAGGAGGACGGAGCCTGCGGGGAATTGGAGGCCGAAGCCCGGGCGGCCTGCAAGGATCCGCCGCCGGACTGCGTGCTCATGGAGGGGTGCGGGACGTGGGGGAAAAAGTAACTGGTCTGCCCGGCCAGCAGGTTCACAGAGCACGGATTCAGGGAGTAAGTGGCCCCGGAGCAAGGCACGGAGAGGCCGCAGGGCACCGCGGAGGCCGCCAGGGCCGCCGCCGTCAAGTGGTGCGTGGCGTAGGGCAGATCCCCGCCGACCAGCCGGTCCATGCTCAGCCCGTTGGAGGCCGGGAACGACGAGTGGTTGCTGCCCATGTTCTGCGTCAGCATGGTGCTGTAGGACATGGGGTGTGCCGGGTACCCGGAAGAGGTCCCGTTGTAGCCTAGGGCGCCGCTGGCGCGCGGGTGATGCAGCGACAGGAAGGGCGACATGGGCCAGTACAGGGAGCCGGCGCGGTCCATGAAGGTGAGCCCGGAGGTGAGGCGCGCGCGCCCCGCTTGAAGGCCAGCTTAGCCCGGGACGTGGTGGAGCGCCGCCGCAGCTTCCCGGTGGTCCCCGATGAAGACGTCGTCGCTGCTCGGGTCCAGCATCCAGTAGTTCCCTTTGCCCGGGTCGTCGTAGTGCCGGGGAACCTTCACGAAGCATTTATTCAAGCTGAGGTTGTGCCGGATGGAGTTCTGCCAGCCCTGCTTGTTCTCCCGGTAGTACGGGAAGTTTTTCATGATGAACTCGTAGATGCCGTTGAGGGTGAGCCGTTTCTCCGGGCTCTGCCGGATCGCCATCATGATCAGCGCGTTGTAGCTGAAAGGAGGTTTTTCGTACTTGCCGCTCTTCTTCTCTCCGTCCTTTCCTCCGTCCGCGTCTTTCCCGTCCTTCTTCTCCTCCTGTTTGTCCTTCTCGTCCGCGCAGCTCTCCTGCAGGCTCACGGACTCACTTTTCGGATCCGCTTTGGCGTCGCTCTGCGGTTGCTGCGCGGCCGGGAGAGGAGCTTTGCGCTCGGCTTCCTCGGTGCCGCCGGCCCGGTGGTTCTGGATGTGGCTCTGGATGTGGTGGTTCTGGTGGTGGTGGTGGTGGTGGTTCTGGTGGCTGCTGCTGTTGTTGTTGTTGTTGTCGCTTTGCACGGCCTCGGGCACCAAACTGTTTATACTGAACGACGATTTAGGAATCATTTTCACCTCTTTGCGCTCTCCCATATCCAACATCACCGAGCAGAGAGGGGGGAAATGGCAACGCACACAGCTGGGTTTCAATCTGTCCTGTCTCTGCCTGCGAGCCCGGACGGGAAGGAAGGAAGGAAGGAAGGGGGGACGATAGGAAGAAAGAAAGTATAGCCCAACAAACTATTTCATGTTCGGTTTGGGGAGAAAGGAGGAAACACACACACACACAACACACATGTACACACACACATCGATAGGAGACAGATAGCTGCAATTAATTAGGGAGCCACAGCCACTAAAGCAAGTAAAAAACATTGGTTGGACCTTTTCAGTCCTCAGCCAACCAGGGGGACATTAGTATTAAATATTAAGGCGTCCTCTGCGCGTTCAGCCAATCATGACACACAGGGAAACACACACATCCACCAATGCCCTGCACGCTGCAAAAGGAGTGTTTCATGCGTCTTACTGAGTGTAAAAAACATCATAGCGTTGATTTAAAAATATAAACCGGAGAATCTGACAGATTGGATATGTTTTTTTATTGTTTCCAGAACGAATCGTTTTTTGTTTAGTTTTTATTTTTATTTTTTATATCTTTGCATTTTTTATGTTGAGAGTGGGTCTCCAGCTCTCATTTTAGTCTCTTTTTTTTAAAACAAAAACACTTGATTTTGTCAAATAAATTAAACTATATTTAAATACATATTTTCCAGGCTTGATTCTGTGTTTTTTTATGATCTTTTCTGGACAGAAATGAGACTTTTAGAGCGTGTTAGACGCCGCAAAGGACTCGCCAAACACGGACATTTTTTACAGCGTGGAGAGCGCACTCACCCCTATCAACACCCCCCCCCGCCCCCCAAACTAAACCTGTCGCTGGAAAACACACACGGTGCATGCGTACACCCAAATCCCCGCCGCTCCTCATATTTACACTCCTCCGATTCAAATATTTTCCCCTTCGGTGTCTGGAACCTGTTTACACGCAGACTCGGAGGCAACATAAACACAGAGAGGGGATCCGGAGGGCTCGCGGACACGCTCAGGACACGCGGAGGTGGTCTGTGTGTCACACTGCACGGCCCAGAACAGGCCGCGGGCTGTGTCTCCAAAAGCCGATTCTCCGTGCGTAAAGTGTGCGTAAACACGGTGTCCGTGTCCGCGCGCTGTCTCCCTCGCGGCGGCTTCGCGTTAACAGCAGAACAGGAAGTCAAAGGGAAAGTGGAGGCCGAGGGGAGAGAGGAGAGAGTCCTTCTGCGTCGCGTGCTGTCTTGTAGTTTTTATTACCGAGGCCACATGAGAACCCGTTCCCAATAACCCGGCTCCTTCTGGCACGTGGAGCCATGATAATCATGTTCCACATTTCCCTTCTTAAAGAAATGCATCCATGAGCTGGAGGCCGCGGAGCAGGAAGCCCGAACACATGCGATATCTGCAAAAACAGTATAAATTATTATTATTATTATTATTATTATTATTATTATTATTATTATTATTATTATTGTTGTTGTTGTTTTTCTCCTTTTAAGTATTCCGGATTTTCTCCTTTTAAACATCCGGGTTACATTCATTTAAAGATTCCTTTAGGATAAATATTCCCTTTCCTTAACCCGCCTCAGGTGTATTTGTTGCGTGCTCCCGGATTTGTTGCGTGTTATTTCCAAAGAGAAGAAATCAATCCGAGCCGATCTTCACTTCTTCTCTCTCTCTTCATCTTCTCTTCATCTTCACTCTGGGGATCCTTTCATTTCTTATTTATTTTCTTATTAACCGTTTTATGTTTGTATGTAAAATTTCAGTTCAGGAAATTATACTGGGTCTGTGTGTGTGTGTGTGTGTGTGTGTGTGTGTGTGTGTGTGTGTGTGTGTGTGTGTGTGTGTGTGTGTGTGTGTGTGAGTGTGTGTGTGTGTGTGTGTGTGTGTTTATTTTTACACTTGTTTGGTTTTTGTAGATTGTTTGTGTGGAAGCTTAAACTGTATTTTATTTATTTATTATTTATTTTTAATGCTTTGTTCTTTTTTTTTTTTCCCTTAAAATGTTCATGGAAATAAAAGCAAAGAGAAGGAAAGAAAGAAAGAAGGAAAGAAAGAAAGAAGAAGAAGGAACCATCCAGAACCCGGGAGGTGTCCGTATATTTCTGCAGCCTTGGAGAGAAATGTTTCTAGGGACTTTTGTTCCAGATCCACATTGGGAAGAATACCCCCCCCCCCCCACAACCCACCCCCTCTTCCCTCTCCCGCTAGCTTCTCCCGCTAGCTACTCCCGCTAGCTACTCCTGCTAGCTACTCCTGCTAGCTTTTCCCGCTAGCTTCTCTCGCTAGCTACTCCCGCTAGCTTCTCCTGCTAGCTACTCCCGCTAGCTACTCCGGCTAGCTACTAACAGCATTTTGATCATATAGCTAACATGTGCACATTCTCTGCAGAACATCTGAGAAATAAAGTTGATCAAAATGAAACAAAAGCTCCAAACTGCTTTTACGAAGCGTGCGTTTCCATTCCTTAATGTTTCTGTTTTTATCTTTTTCGGACGTTTTGTCTTTTAACGTAAAAAGTTAAAAGTTTAATGAAAGCTGCTTCAGAAACACGATCACCGCCACGCAACTCAACACTGACAGTTTATTAAAATGTGTTTAATATGTTGAAAATATTTACTCTCGCTCACTAAATCATCTTTAATATGATATCAGATCATCACTGGGGCTGATTTAAAGGCCGCAGGATTTTGGAGCTCTTTGCTGCTTAGAAACCATTTTACATTATGAACACATAATAATAATTATGCTAATAACATTTTATTTGTATTGCACTGAAGAGACATTTCAGCAACCCCAACGTGCTGCAGAGCATAAAATAATACAATAAAATAATATAATAACGCAATTATTAAAGAAAAGGTCGATAGTTAAAGGATGAATAGATGAAGGTGAATGAAGAGTTAGACGAAGAAGAAGAACACGTCTGAAATAATAACTAATAATGTAATAATGATAAAATAATAACTAATAATGTAATAATGATAAAATAATAATTAATAATGTAATAATGATAAAATAATAATTAATAATGTAATAATGATAAAATAATTAATAATGTAATAATGATAAAATAATAACTAATAATGTAATAATGATAAAATAATAACTAATAATGTAATAATGATAAAATAATAACTAATAATGTAATAATGATAAAATAATAATTAATAATGTAATAATGATAAAATAATAATAATAATGTAATAATGATAAAATAATAACTAATAATGTAATAATGATAAAATAATAATTAATAATGTAATAATGATAAAATAATAATTAATAATGTAATAATGATAAAATAATAACTAATAATGTAATAATGATAAAATAATTAATAATGTAATAATGATAAAATAATAACTAATAATGTAATAATGATAAAATAATAAATAATAATGTAATAATGATGCCTACATACATACATATATATGTACAACATATACATATGTACTACAACATACATACATACATACATATATATACATACATACATATATACATATACATATATATACATACATATACATACATATATATATATATATACATATATATATATATATATATATATATATATAAAACCACTGCAGCTAGTTTGTTTTATGGATAAAAAAAATATTTTGTAATTTATTGAAAAAGTTTGAGAATCACTGGATTAGAGCTTCTTTCTTTCTTTCTTTCTTTCTTTCTTTCTTTCTTTCTTTCTTTCTTCCTTTCCTTCCTTTCCTTCCTTCCTTCCTAACTAACTCCCCCTGGACTGAGAGAGTCTGGAACCGGGACCCGAGTTCGTTCAACACGTTGGAGATCCTCGAAACAACGTGTTTCATCCAAAAGTGGTGAAATGGACAGAAATGTCCCCGAATCAGGGACAGACATCTCCATAGAAACGACAACGGTCACGCTGGGGACGCGTTGAGAAACTGAAGACTCTGAAAACTCATTTTTGAAATCACCTTCAAATGTGCAAACGAGGACAGAAAAACGCAATGTGTCTCCATGCAGAGTGGCGGTGGGACAGAGACGTCCCCCAACAGGGACAGACATCTGGTCAGGGACGGGCTGAAAGGACTCCCCAACGAGTCCGTTCAGGTCTGAAGAGACCCTATAGGACTCAGATATGTGGGGTCAGCTTCAAATGGGCCAACGGAGACGGGAAGACGCAAAGACGCGAGACTGGGACGGACAGGTCCCTCAATCAGAGACACAGGCCATGTCCTCAGAGACAGACTGGTCTGCAAATGAAAAGACGTTAGACACAAAAACCTGGGCACGTCTAGGCTCTGATGCAACACATGAACGCGCCTGGAGTCTCACACACGTGCTCAGATGTCTGAAAAATAAATCCCGTTTAAATGTGTCTCGTGCAACAGGAAGAGAGGACACCACGCGACGGAGACACCTAGTCAGAAACGGAGGCTTTTCTCCAGATGGGCCTAGTCTGTCCCCCCCCCCCACACACACACACTGTCCCGGAGGTCGGACACACGGAGCCGTTTTTACGCTCAGAGACCCTGACGCGTCACCGAGACCTGCTCATTCATAACGTGCTCGTTATTAATACACACGATAATAACAATAAGGGGTCGAGGTACGACACTTTCTATCAAAATAAGAGCTTTTCTCCGAGTCTGGGGGGTTGTTGTGAGTCTCTGTGCTGCCGGAAACTAGAAACAGATTCACGCAAAAATATATTCTAATTTAATTCGGATTATTCTCCATTATTAGTTTGTTTGAAGGTTTTTAATTATTAGTTCCTTCACGATTATTTCTTTAATTATAATTTCATTCATAAGATACATGCAGACACTTTAAAAGAGGAAGACAGGAAGACAAAAACACGTGGACTTTTACATATAGACACACACACACATATATATATATATATATATATATATATATATATATATATATACTGTAGTGTGTTTTATGTTTTTCCATATATTGATTTATTATTTTCTATCGTTGCATTTCCACATTAATGACACGTGTTTGACGTGTTTAAACATTTCTCTTTAAGAAAACTTAAAAACAATAAATACTTATCTTACTTTATTTTTAGGCTGACTGCTCGGATGAATAGCAATACTAATAATATAATCACAGGATTCAGTGTGTAACAGTGTGTAACTGTGTTACAGTGTGTAGCAGTGTGTAGCAGTGTGTAACAGTGTGTAACAGTGTGTAACGGTGTGTAGCAGTGTGTAGCAGTGTGTAACAGTGTGTAACAGTGTGTAACGGTGTGTAGCAGTGTGTAGCAGTGTGTAACAGTGTGTAACGGTGTGTAGCAGTGTGTAGCAGTGTGTAGCAGTGTGTAACAGTGTGTTACAGTGTGTAGCAGTGTGTAACTGTGTTACAGTGTGTAGCAGTGTGTAGCAGTGTGTAACAGTGTGTTACAGTGTGTAGCAGTGTGTAACTGTGTTACAGTGTGTAGCAGTGTGTAACAGTGTGTAGCAGTGTGTAACAGTGTGTAACAGTGTGTAGCAGTGTGTAGCAGTGTGTAACAGTGTGTAGCAGTGTGTAACAGTGTGTAGCAGTGTGTAACAGTGTGTAACAGTGTGTAGCAGTGTGTAGCAGTGTGTAACAGTGTGTAGCAGTGTGTAACAGTGTGTAACAGTGTGTAGCAGTGTGTAACAGTGTGTAACAGTGGGTAGCAGTGTGTAGCAGTGTGTAACAGTGTGTTAACAGTGTGTTACAGTGTGTTACAGTGTGTAACAGTGTGTTACAGTGTGTAGCAGTGTGTAACAGTGTGTTACAGTGTGTTACAGTGTGTAGCAGTGTGTAACAGTGTGTAACAGTGTGTAACAGTGTGTAACAGTGTGTTACAGTGTGTAACAGTGTGTTACAGTGTGTAACAGTGTGTTACAGTGTGTAACAGTGTGTAACAGTGTGTAACAGTGTGTAGCAGTGTGTAGCAGTGTGTAGCAGTGTGTAGCAGTGTGTAACAGTGTGTAACTGTGTGTAACAGTGTGTTACAGTGTGTAGCAGTGTGTAGCAGTGTGTAACAGTGTGTAACAGTGTGTAGCAGTGTGTAACAGTGTGTAACAGTGTGTAACAGTGTGTAGCAGTGTGTAACAGTGTGTAACAGTGTGTTACAGTGTGTTACAGTGTGTAACAGTGTGTAACAGTGTGTAACTGTGTTACAGTGTGTAGCAGTGTGTAACAGTGTGTAGCAGTGTGTAACTGTGTTACAGTGTGTTACAGTGTGTAACAGTGTGTAGCAGTGTGTAACAGTGTGTAACAGTGTGTAGCAGTGTGTAACAGTGTGTTACAGTGTGTAACAGTGTGTTACAGTGTGTAACAGTGTGTTACAGTGTGTAGCAGTGTGTAACAGTGTGTAACAGTGTCTTACAGTGTCTTACAGTGTGTAACAGTGTGTTACAGTGTGTAACAGTGTGTGTACAGTGTGTTACAGTGTGTTACAGTGTGTAACAGTGTGTAGCAGTAACAGTGTGTAACAGTGTCTTACAGTGTCTTACAGTGTGTAACAGTGTGTTACAGTGTGTTACAGTGTCTTACAGTGTGTAACAGTGTGTAACAGTGTGTACAGTGTGTTACAGTGTAACAGTGTGTTACAGTGTGTAACAGTGTGTTACAGTGTGTTACAGTGTCTTACAGTGTGTAACAGTGTGTAACAGTGTCTTACAGTGTCTTACAGTGTGTAACAGTGTGTAACAGTGTGTTACAGTGTGTTACAGTGTAACAGTGTGTAACAGTGTGTAACAGTGTGTTACAGTGTGTTACAGTGTGTAACAGTGTGTAACAGTGTGTTACAGTGTGTTACAGTGTGTAACAGTGTGTAACAGTGTGTAACAGTGTGTAACAGTGTGTAACAGTGTGTACAGTGTGTAACAGTGTGTAACAGTGTGTTACAGTGTGTTACAGTGTGTAACAGTGTGTTACAGTGTGTTACAGTGTGTTACAGTGTGTTACAGTGTGTAACAGTGTGTTACAGTGTGTTACAGTGTGTTACAGTGTGTAAGTAAACCTTCGCTTTATCCTCCGTGCGTTTTGTGCGTTTCTCTTGCGTAAAAAGCCGATGTGTGTTGCGGGATGTTGTTGTTGTTGCTGTTTTATTTTGACAGGCTGCGTTAACTCGCTGTTAGTGTGTCAGTGGACGTCTGTTTGTTGTTGTTAGCGCAGTTTGGGCCGTGCACGCGCCCAGCACCGGCGCTGGGGGGGCTTTGTCTACGTTTTCATTTTTTCTTTAAAACCCAAAGCAGCGGAGAAGGTGAAGCTGCAGAAGGAGAAAACTCTTAAAAATAACTGGACTCACTTCACTTTAATGTGAACTGTCTGGCCAAAAACATGAACAGGTTTTATTGGCCAGAATATCGGCCAATCAGAAGAGTGTCAAAGCATTAGGGGGTCCCAGGGGGGGAAGATCTTAGGGGGTCCTGTGGTCTTTAATTTGAATTCATTAATAATCCGGTCACTACTTTCACTGGATTTGGCTGTTTTTGGTCAATTTAAAGAATTTGGAGAAAACAGGAGTCGACAAAACGTTTAAAAAGTGACAAAAACATTGTTCATTCATTCGTTTGTTCATGCGTTCATCCATTCTTTCATTAGTTTATTAATTCATTAATTCATCTGGTCACTCATTCACTCATTCACTCATTCATCCGTTCATCCATTCATCTGTTCATTCATTCATTCACTCGTTCATTCATCCGTTCATTCATTCATCCATTCATATTCATGGATGACTGAATCCATTAATTCATTCATTCTTTTGTTCATTCATTCATCCGTTCATCCATTCATTCACTCGTTCATCCACCCATCCCTCCCTCTCTCCATCCATCCACCAGCAGGTGATTGAGACGTGTAGATTAAATAAATTATTTATGTAAATATAATTATAAATAAACCTGTAATTTATTCTCTGCTGTAATTGTGTACGTTTGTGTGTGTGTGTGTGTGTGTGTGTGGAACAGAAAGATGAGATGAGAAACCATGACGATGACCTCTGACCTCCGTCTAATTAACATCTCGACTGTTGTTAATTCTGTTCTCGGAGATTTTAATCCAACATCTGTTTTCATTCTGCAGACATTCAGTTGTATCCACACACACACACACACACACACACACACACACAGAGAATAGTTTTAAAGTTTGTCTTTCTCTTTGAGAACTTGATGTGGAACCAGCTGTTCCTCAGAACATCTGCTGCTACAGGTTTTTATGTAGAAACATGAACAGGTTTTATTGGCCAGAATATCAGAATAGTGTCAAAGCATTAGGGGGTATGTGCAAGTTCTTAAGGGGCTTTGCTGGTCTTTAGGGTTTTTTTTAGAGGGTATGTGCAAGTTCTTACAGGGCTCCTGTGGTCTTTAAAGAGGGATGGAGGGATGTTAATCTGCAGAATGTTTTTATTATTATTATCATTATTATGGCTTTAAGACATCAGAGGGATCAAAGATGGGGAGGGGCGCCCCCGAGTGGTGGAAAACAGGAACTACTCCATCATTCAGACACACACACAGCTTCTTTCTAGATGATTTCACACAGAGAGAGAGAGAGAGAGAGAGAGAGAGAGAGAGAGAGAGAGAGAGAGAGAGAGATAGAGAGAGAGAGAGAGAGAGAGAGAGAGAGAGAGAGAGAGAGAGAGAGAGAGAGAGAGAGAGAGAATCAGGAATCATTATCTGTGTCGGGTTAATGGTTCAATCAATGCCCAGCGGTGGAAACAAGCTGCTGAAGCGGCCTCTCTAGCTGCTGGAGGCCGGGGACTGCACCCGGGAGCCCGGGAGGATTAATGGGCCGACAGCGACACCGTGTGGCCGCAGCGGGAACTACACGTCCGCGCCACATACTCTGATAAATCATTATAATCAGTCCTGATACTCTGATAAATCATTATAATCAGTCCTGATACTCTGATAAATCATTATAATCAGTCCTGATACTCTGATAAATCATTATAATCAGTCCTGATACTCTGATAAATCATTATAATCAGTCCTGATACTCTGATAAATCATTATAATCAGTCCTGATACTCTGGAAAAGTACTATTTAAATCCTGTTACCTAGGTTACTTTTTAAATAAAATTACACACGCTTCATGTAGTAAAAGTACTCATTCTACAGTACTATTTAAATCCCGTTACCTAGGTTTTTTGACATGTTTGTCACTTTGTTCTGCTTTTTTTTCACATTTTTGTGACTTTTTTAAACATTTTTATCACTTTTTATTGACATTTGTCTTTTCTGACAATTCTTTTTTTTTACATTTTCCATAAGTTCTTTTTATCCATTTTTTTCTCTCCAAATGCTACAAAATTGACCAAAAAAAAACCCAATTTTTTTTTTCACATTTGTCACTTTTATTGACATTTGTCTATTTTTTACACTTTATTTTTTAAAGTTCTTTTAACAATTTTTTTTCTCTCCAAATGCTATAAAATTAACAAAAACACAGAAAAAGTAAAAAGAAAAGTGTCAACAAAAGTATTGATTTTCAATTTTGGCAGGAAGACCACACAAGGGTTAACACTAGTGTTGCATCAGACACACACACAAAACACACAGACACACACACACACACACACAGACAGAGACACACGCGCACTGTAGATACCTGGTAAAAAGACGAGCAGCTGCATTTTGGACATTTGAAGACGGTTGACGGAAGTAAGACTCAGACACACACACAAACACACGCGCGCACGCACACGCACACACACACACACACACACACACACACACACACACAGACCCATACACACACATTAGTTCCTAACCCTTTAAATCACCAAAGTTACACAATAACACAACCTAACTAACCGGCGGAGGCAGCGGTGGAGCAGTAACTCCCGTGTCCTGAGAGAGGACGAGAGACCGAGAATTAACACAGACGAAGACAAACGAATCAACGATTAAATGTCGAAATATTTAATGGAAACATAACTTTCAATCAAATCTATAAAATCCTCTTTATAATCTACATAGTGAACAGTGACAGTAACGGCGATGATGATGATATTTTAATTTAAAACCCTCAATATGAATGCTAATCTGATGACATCACAGCTTTAGGATTCATGAAATGGAGCCAGCAATGCTAGTTAACATTAAGATAGGCACAGGCTAATTACTGCTAACTAACATGCTAGTTAACATTAAGATAGGCACAGGCTAATTACTGCTAACTAACATGCTAGTTAACATTAAGATAGGCACAGGCTAATTACTGCTAACTAACATGCTAGTTAACATAACATAGGCACAGGCTAATTAGTTAACATGCTAGTTAACAAACATAGGCACAGGCTAATTACTGCTAACTAACATGCTAGTTAACATTAACATAGGCACAGGCTAATTACTGCTAACTAACATGCTAGTTAACATTAACATAGGCACAGGCTAATTACTGCTAACTAACATGCTAGTTAACATTAACATAGGCACAGGCTAATTACTGCTAACTAACATGCTAGTTAACATTAAGATAGGCACAGGCTAATTACTGCTAACTAACATGCTAGTTAACATTAACATAGGCACAGGCTAATTACTGCTTACTAACATGCTAGTTAACATTAACATAGGCACAGGCTAATTACTGCTAACTAACATGCTAGTTAACATTAAGATAGGCACAAGCTAATTACTGCTAACTAACATGCTAGTTAACATTAACATAGGCACAGGCTAATTACTGCTAACTAACATGCTAGTTAACATTAACATAGGAACAGGCTAATTACTGCTAACTAACATGCTAGTTAACATTAACATAGGCACAGGCTAATTACTGCTAACTAACATGATAGTGACCTGATTGGTTAGTCTCTCTCTCCTGACGACCTGATTGGTTAGTGTGTGACACCTCTACCAGTCTGTCTGAATGAATCTCACTCATCTTCAGTTTGCTTTGATCTCCAGAGCGTGTGAACTCAATCTGACTCGTTATTTTAATGATTGAAGTATTGATCTCGACTGAATGGAGGCGACGAGGAGTCTGAAGATGTTTGGATTTGTTGCTCATTAATAAATAAACAAGGTTAGTTTCCAAAAAGACTGAATCATTAAGCAAAGTTACACCGTGGAGACTCATCATCATCATCATGATGTGCGTCAATGTTTTCATTTCATCAACCTTTTCTCTGCTCCAAAATGAGACAAATTAGTTTGGATTTTCTGTCTTTTCAAAACAGGCGGAAATCAAAACTCTTCAGATGAAGTCGCTTCAAACTGTTTTAGATCAGAAACACAAACAAATTCTCATCAGAGGGGAAGAAAATATTGACTATTTTTGAAATTGGTCCAGGATTAAGCAGGAAACAAGCGGCAATGTAATGTTAAACCGTCCATTAGCGTCCACTAAACGTTCTGTTGTTGCCGCTGACAACCTCAGATTATTATTCTAAATGTCTGATATTATTATGGGATGGATCCCTACAGAGATAGACCTTTTAGTTAAAGAGTAAGATCCTTTTAGTTTAACATGAAACAGCCCCGACATCACCATCAATCAAATATCTCCACCAGACTCCATGTAAATAATCACTACTTTTAGCGTGTATAGAGCAGCATATCTCCACCAGACTCCATGTAAATAATCACTACTTTTAGCATGTATAGAGCAGCATATCTCCACCAGACTCCATGTAAATAATCACTACTTTTAGCATCATAAAACACACTTCATTCAAAGTGGACAGAAACTAAATAAAACTACCAAAAGCCGTCTTGGTTCATCTTTCCACTGTTCCAACAATCACCACTCTGGTCTGGTTGGAATAAACTCTTAATTCACCCATTTACATGTGGAGATATGCTGCTCTATACACGCTAAAAGTAGTGATTATTTACATGGAGGAGTCTGGTGGAGATATGCTGCTCTATACACGCTAAAAGTCTGGTAGTGATTATTTATTATTTACATGGAGTCTGGTGGAGATATGCTGCTCTATTATTTACATGGAGTCTGGTGGAATATGTAAAAGTGATTATTTACATGGAGTCTGGTGGAGATATGCTGCTCTATACACACTAAAAGTAGTGATTATTTACATGGAGTCTGGTGGAGATATGCTGCTCTATACATGCTAAAAGTAGTGATTATTTACATGGAGTCTGGTGGAGATATGCTGCTCTATACACGCTAAAAGTAGTGATTATTTACATGGAGTCTGGTGGGTTTGGTGATGGTGATTTCTGTTTCATGTTAAACTAAAAGGATCTTACTCTTTAACTAAAAGGTCTATCTCTGTAGGGATCCTTTCATAATGTTGTTTGACACTTAGAATAATAATCTGAGTCTTTCAGCAGCAAAAACAGAACCTTTAGTGGACGCTAATGACGCTGAACATTTGTCCTGTATGGGTTAATTTGCAGCTCGGTTTATAGCTGCGGGTTACAGCGTTATTTTTTTATCAGAGGATTGTATAATCACCTTTTTCGGCCCCTGGGTTCTTTATTTCCTGTGAGGCACTTAAATAAAATCACTTTGTATGTAAGCTTATTTTATCTTGCCATTCAATAACACCTCATCTAGTGTCAAGGCTGGAAATTATACCCCAATTCTGGGGGGTGAAACCCTATAATTTCAATAAAAACATCTTTGTCATGGCAACAGTTGGATTCCCAGAGTGAAGAAAAGTGATTCATTACTTCTCTTCTTGCCCAACTTGACAAGCTTTACTTCTTGGGGAAAATCTTCCTGAAGATGCTCAGTCTGGACTTGCCCGTGTTGTCGTCTGTAAACTGGGGGGTCACCGTGGGGGGGTCCTGGGTGTCGGGGGGCAGAGGTGGAGGATGCATTTGTGGGCTCTTTGCATCTGCAGTGCAGTAAAACACAGATTCATTCACAACACTGATAACCTGAGCCCACTCGGAATATGCAGACGCAAAATTCAGCAGAATTTCCCAATAAAAATCACATCTTCACCCCAAAATCATCTAAATTCCAGATTTTCATTCTGGATCCCCTCTGAAAACTGTAACAGCAAAATATATACTGTATATATTCTGCAGTTCCACTTGGGCTCACTGACCAGCTAAAACATCAAAAAGTCATAAAACCAGTATGAGAAATTTAAAGGAAATATCAGATGATAACAGTGTTGTTAGAAATGTGTGAGATAAATAAAAACTAGTTCATGGCCCCGGTTCCTAAACGACCGGTATCTACCGGACCCAATGACAACGCCGATTTTACATGTTGAATGTGAAGGCGGGCAGGTGGACTCAATTAGCAATCTGATTGGTGGAAAGCTAACCTGGAGGTGGTCAGCAAGATATCAGCCAGATATCAGCCATACATCAGCCACATATCATCCATATATCATTCATATATCATCCATACATCAGCCATACATCAGCCATACATCAGCCATATATCATTCATATATCAGCCATACATCAGCCATACATCAGCCATATATCATTCATATATCATCCATATATCATTCATACATCAGCCATACATCAGCCATATATCATCCATACATCAGCCATATATCATACATATATCAGCCATACATCAGCCATATATCATTCATATATCATCCATACATCAGCCACACATCAGCCATATATCATTCATATATCAGCCACATATCATTCATATATCAGCCATATCAGCCACACATCAGCCAGACATCAGCCACATATCATTCATATATCATCCATATATCAGCCATACATCAGCCACATATCATTCATATATCAGCCATACATCAGCCATATATCAGCCATACATCAGCCATACATCATCCATATCATTCATATATCAGCCATACATCAGCCAGACATCAGCCATACATCAGCCACATATCATTCATACATCAGCCATACATCAGCCACATATCATTCATATATCAGCCATATATCATCCATATATCAGCCATACATCAGCCAGACATCAGCCATACATCAGCCACATATCATTCATATATCATCCATATATCATTCATATATCAGCCATACATCAGCCAGACATCAGCCATACATCAGCCACATATCATTCATATATCAGCCATACATCAGCCACATATCATTCATATATCAGCCATACATCAGCCACATATCAGCCATACATCAGCCACATATCAGCCATACATCAGCCATATATCATCCATATATCAGCCATACATCAGCCATATATCATCCATATATCAGCCATATATCAGCCATACATCAGCCACATATCATTCATATATCAGCCATACATCAGCCACATATCAGCCATACATCAGCCATATATCATTCATATATCAGCCATACATCAGCCATACATCAGCCATATATCATCCATACATCAGCCATATATCATTCATATATCAGCCATACATCAGCCATATATCATCCATACATCAGCCATATATCATACATATATCAGCCATACATCAGCCACATATCAGCCATACATCAGCCACATATCATCCATACATCATCCAGACATCAGCCAGACATCAGCCACATATCAGCCAGACATCAGCCATATATCATTCATATATCAGCCATACATCAGCCATATATCATTCATATATCAGACATACATCAGCCATACATCAGCCATATCATTCATATATCAGCCATACATCAGCCATACATCAGCCATACATCAGCCATATATCATCCATACATCAGCCATACATCAGCCATATATCATTCATATATCAGCCATACATCAGCCATATATCATTCATATATCAGCCATACATCAGCCATACATCAGCCATATATCATCCATACATCAGCCATACATCAGCCATATATCATTCATACATCAGCCATACATCAGCCATATATCAGCCATACATCAGCCATACATCAGCCATACATCAGCCAGAGATCAGCCAGAGATCAGTGTGGACTCACCTGTGCTGCTCCCCCCTTCCTCAGGGTAGCGGTGTTTGTGGTAATACGTGTGAGGCGGTTTGGGAGGAGGCTGTCCCTCCGTGGATGACTGTCTCTCCAGGCTCTCAGCTCTCTGGTCCAGCGGTTTGGTTGAATCGTCCGGATCCTCGGCCAACTTCTCCAAACTCAGGTTGACCGATGACGCTCTCCTGGACATACACAGGCTACTGTTATTCTAAAGGTCCCATGACGTGGTGCTCTTATATAGACCTTAGTGGTCCCCTAATACTGTATCTGAAGTCTCTTTTATATAGACCTTAGTGGTCCCTAATACTGTATCTGAAGTCTCTTTATATAGACCTTAGTGGTCCCCTAATACTGTATCTGAAGTCTCTTTATATAGACCTTAGTGGTCCCCTAATACTGTATCTGAAGTCTCTTTATATAGACCTTAGTGGTCCCCTAATACTGTATCTGAAGTCTCTTTATATAGACCTTAGTGGTCCCTAATACTGTATCTGAAGTCTCTTTTATATAGACCTTAGTGGTCCCTAATACTGTATCTGAAGTCTCTTTATATAGACCTTAGTGGTCCCTAATACTGTATCTGAAGTCTCTTTATATAGACCTTAGTGGTCCCCTAATACTGTATCTGAAGTCTCTTTATATATAAACCTTAGTGGTCCCTAATACTGTATCTGAAGTCTCTTTTATATAGACCTTAAAGGTCCCCTAATACTGTATCTGAAGTCTCTTTTATATAGACCTTATGGTCCCCAAATAATACTGTATCTGAAAATAGTTCTTTATATAGACCTTAGTGGTCCCTAATACTGTATCTGAAGTCTCTTTATATAGACCTTAGTGGTCCCTAATACTGTATCTGAAGTCTCTTTATATAGACCTTAGTGGTCCCTAATACTGTATCTGAAGTCTCTTTATATAGACCTTAGTGGTCCCTAATACTGGATCTAAAGTGTGGGTATATGTGTGTGTGTGTGTGTGTGTGTATGTATATGTGTGTGTGTGTGTGTGTGTGTGTGTGTGTGTGTGTGTGTGTGTGTGACAGACGCCATCACTGAGTCGCTGCTGGTAGATTCTGAGCCACTTGACGGCCATCACTAACAGGGGACGTTTTGGAGTTTTTTCACCCAAAGCAGCTGCAGTTCTCTGCTGGACGTTGCAAACAGGAACTGACTGCCGTCCTCCAGTCTGAAACACACACACACACACACACACACACACACACACACACACACACATACACACACACAATGAGACATATCGTATATTTTAGAAACCATCAATTAATCAAGAAGATAATCTGCAGCTTCAGCAAACTGAAATAAATCCTTAGATGCAGTTTTAGTACAAAGCATCTTAAATTCTTAAGTTATTTAAAGGTCCCACGGCAAGGAAATGTCCCTTAATGAGGTTTTTAACATTAATATGCCCCCCCGCCCAAATATATATATAAAAATAGTTCTGATAAATAAAATGTAGAAAAATACAAACTTAAGATATGAAACTTAAACAAAAATACATTGACAAAAAATAATAGGGGGTTGTAGAGCGTCCTCTGGTTTTACAGACTATGCAACGCCATCACTAACATAGGGACGTTATAGATGCCCTGTATTTTAACATAGGGGGGTGTATACTTATGCCCCATCCTCATGGGGGTGTATACTTATGCCCCTGTATTTTAACATAGACTATGCAACGCCATCATTTTAACATAGGGGGTTGTATAGCTTATGCCCCTGGTGGACAGACTATGCAACTTATGCCCCTCACTTTAACAGGGGTGTATACTTATGCCCTGGTGGGGGGTGACTATGCCCCTGTATTTTAACATAGGGGTGTATACTTATGTCCCCTGGTGGACAGATATGGGGTGTATACTTATGCCCCTGTCACTTTAACATAGGGGGTTGTATACTTATGCCCTCTGTGGACAGACTATGCAACCCATCACTTTAACATAGGGGTGTATACTTATGAGCCTGTATTTTAACATGGTGGACAGACTATGCAACCCATCACTAACATAGGGGGTGTATACTTATGCCCCTCTGTATTTTAACTATGCAACTTATGCCCCCACTTTAACAGGGGGTTGTATAGCGTCCCTGGTGGACAGACTATGTAACGCCATCACTTTAACAGGGGTTGTATACTATGCCCCCTCTTTTAACAGACTATATACTTATGCCCCTCACTTTAACATAGGGGGTGTATACTGCCCCTGTATTTTAACTGGTGGACAGATTTTAACATATGTATACTTATGCCCCCACTTTAACAACACTGTTGACTGTCCGTTTTTATTTAATTTTTTTTAAATATTATACATTTATCCTGAATCATTTATTTGTCATTATAAATGATTCTGATATGTATATATATTTTTTTTTTAAATGATATATTTTAATTTTTTAACATCTACAGTGTATACTTCTTCAACACGTATTTTAACATGGTAAACTGCATGCCCCCTGTAAACACAAGTGTTGAAGTGTGTTTTTTTTGTTTTTTTTTAATGGAGTTAATTTAAATATTTAAACAAATATCATCTCTAACTTTTAACATATTAATGTCCCCCTGTATTTTAAAATGTTGATGCCCCTGTATTTTAACATCAGGGTTGAACGTATGCTCCTGTATTTTAACATAGGGGGTAGTAAATGCCCCCTTCTTTTAACATAGGGGGTGTATACCCCCCCTCCATTTT
>CM049390.1:1007679-1027679 GCA_026937815.1 Etheostoma perlongum | reverse complement strand
TCTCCATCTTCATTCTATCTTCATTCTGTCTCCATCTTCATTCTGTCTTCCTTCTGTCTCCATCTACATTCTGTCTCCATCTTCATTCTGTCTCCATTCTGTCTCCATCTTCATTCTGTCTTCTTTCTGTCTCCATCTTCATTCTGTCTTCTTTCTGTCTCCATCTTCATTCTGTCTCCATCTTCATTCTGTTCTGTCTCCATCTTCATTCTGTCTCCATCTTCATTCTGTCTCCATCTTCATTCTGTCTCCATTCTGTCTCCATCTTCATTCTGTCTCCATCCTGTCTCCATCTTCATTCTGTCTCCATCTTCATTCTATCTAAATTCTGTCTCCATCTTCATTCTATCTTCATTCTGTCTCCATCCTGTCTCCATCTTCATTCTGTCTCCATCTTCATTCTATCTACATTCTGTCTCCATCTTCATTCTATCTTCATTCTGTCTCCATCCTGTCTCCATCTTCATTCTGTCTCCATCTTCATTCTATCTACATTCTGTCTCCATCTTCATTCTATCTTCATTCTGTCTCCATCGTCATTCTGTCTCCATCTTCATTTGGCCTCCATCTCCATGGTCCCAGGTCCCGGGTCCCGGGTCAGGACCTGGGACTAGTAGAACAATGTCCCAGTAGAACAATGAATCTTTCCAGGCAGACACGCTGGAGCTCTTAAGTCTTTCTGAATCTGTGTGTCAAGTTTCTATTCCGGTCGGTCTGTCTTAGCTGGAAAAGAACAACTTGTGTCTTTAGATGGTCATGGTCCCGACCCAGGACCTGGTACCTGCGACCCGGGTCCTGGAACCTGGGTCCCAGGTCACAAGTCCCGGGTCCCAACCTTTCTTGTCACTTGATTGTTCTCTGCAGAAAACAATTCAAACTTCATGAAGACCAAACCTTGACCTCTCATAATATATATATATTATGAGATATATAAATATATATATATATTTTCATGCTCTCTATGTGTTTTTGTTTTTATCAAATGTAGCACTTTTTGCATAAATATAAAGTGCATTACAAATTAAATGTTGTGGTTTGGGGTTTTTTGGGATTATTTTTCCCTTTTTTGCCTCTTTGAGTTTGTGTCCCTATTTTCTCCCCGGTCTTGTGTTGTTGGTCTGGTCTTGTGTTGTTGGTCTGGTCTTGTGTTATTGGTCTGGTCTTGTGTTATTGGTCTGGTCTTGTGTTATTGGTCTGGTCTTGTGTTGTTGGTCTGGTCTTGTGTTGTTGGTCTGGTCTTGTGTTGTTGGTCTGGTCTTGTGTTGTTGGTCTGGTCTTGTGTTATTGGTCTGGTCTTGTGTTGTTGGTCTGGTCTTGTGTTGTTGGTCTGGTCTTGTGTTGTTGGTCTGGTCTTGTGTTGTTGGTCTGGTCTTGTGTTGCTGGTCTGGTCTTGTGTTGTTGGTCTGGTCTTGTGTTGTTGGTCTGGTCTTGTGTTGTTGGTCTGGTCTTGTGTTGTTGGTCTGGTCTTGTGTTGCTGGTCTGGTCTTGTGTTGCTGGTCTGGTCTTGTGTTGCTGGTCTGGTCTTGTGTTGCTGGTCTGGTCTTGTGTTGCTGGTCTGGTCTTGTGTTGTTGGTCTGGTCTTGTGTTGTTGGTCTGGTCTTGTGTTGCTGGTCTGGTCTTGTGTTGCTGGTCTGGTCTTGTGTTGCTGGTCTGGTCTTGTGTTGTTGATCTGGTCTTGTGTTGTTGGTCTGGTCTTGTGTTGTTGGTCTGGTCTTGTGTTGTTGGTCTGGTCTTGTGTTGTTGGACTGGTCTTGTGTTGCTGGTCTGGTCTTGTGTTGTTGGTCTGGTCTTGTGTTGTTGGTCTGGTCTTGTGTTGCTGGTCTGGTCTTGTGTTGCTGGTCTGATCTTGTGTTGCTGGTCTGGTCTTGTGTTGTTGGTCTGGTCTTGTGTTGCTGGTCTGGTCTTGTGTTGTTGGTCTGGTCTTGTGTTGTTGGTCTTGTGTTGTTGGTCTGGTCTTGTGTTGTTGGTCTGGTCTTGTGTTGTTGGTCTGGTCTTGTGTTGCTGGTCTGGTCTTGTGTTGCTGGTCTGGTCTTGTGTTGTTGGTCTGGTCTTGTGTTGTTGGACTGGTCTTGTGTTGTTGGACTGGTCTTGTGTTGCTGGTCTGGTCTTGTGTTGTTGATCTGGTCTTGTGTTGTTGATCTGGTCTTGTGTTGCTGGTCTGGTCTTGTGTTGTTGGTCTGGTCTGTGTTCCCCTGTGTGTCTGCTTGTTCCATTTCCTGTTTTATTTTGAAATCTGTTTTTTGTCTCGTCTTGCCTGTAATTAATAATCTTTCCTTTAGATGCTTGGACTGTGGATCTCCATGTTTTAGATTAGATTAGATACAACTTTATTGTCATTACACAGGTACAAGTACAAGGCAACGAGCAGCAAGCAGCAAGTGCAGGACATGGATATGTACTGAATAAATATAGAGATGAATACTATTATAAACAAGATTTTACAGATGGGTTTGTCCTATGAATATAAAATATAGATTACTAGTATTGTGAGCAAGATTTACAGCTGGATATGTACTGAATATAATATAATATACAGTTTGGGTATTACTATAAGTAGAAATTTTACAGATATGTAGGCTACAATGAACATAATATGAGCAAGATTTACAGGTGAGTATGTACTATGAATATATATACTCACTGTGGATGGGTTTCTTATTTTGAACTGTACACCTGGTCCTGCCTCCTCCTTCTCTCTCCATTTGGGTCCCCACCTCACCCCCACCGTCACATTAAATGTATTATTATTAAGTCTAATTTCCAATAACTCCTCTCTCGCTGAATAACTCCCTCCCGACCACTTGCAGAGCGAGCGCCCCTGGCGGTGACGTACCCCGACGTCCTCGGCCACCAGGGTGTCTTCGTAGGAGCCCAGCCAGCGCTCGGCCTGCTCCAGGTCCCTCTGCAGGTCCCGCACCTCCAGCTCCTCCTCGTACAGCAGCCGGGTCTCCGCCCAGACCGCCTCCACCCGCAGCTCCAGCTCCTCCAGCTCACAGACACGCTCCTCCACCTGGGAGACGGTAAAAATGTCTTTTAATGGGAATGTCTTTTAATGGGAATGTCTTTTAATGGGAATGTCTTTTAATGGGAATGTCTTTTAATGGGAATGTCTTTTAAGGTGAATGTCTTTTAATGGGAATGTCTTTTAATGGGAATGTCTTTTAAGGTGAATGTCTTTTAATGGGAATGTCTTTTAAGGTGAATGTCTTTTAATGGGAATGTCTTTTAATGGGAATGTCTTAATGTGAATGTCTTTTAATGTGAATGTCTTTTAAGGTGAATGTCTTTTAATGGGAATGTCTTTTAATGGGAATGTCTTTTAAGGTGAATGTCTTTTAATGGGAATGTCTTTTAATGGGAATGTCTTTTAATGGGAATGTCTTAAGGTGAATGTCTTTTAAGGTGAATGTCTTTTAATGGGAATGTCTTTTAATGGGAATGTCATTTAAGGTGAATGTCTTTTAATGGGAATGTCTTAATGGGAATGTCTTAATGGGAATGTCTTAATGGGAATGTCTTTTAATGGGAATGTCTTTTAATGGGAATGTCTTTTAATGGGAATGTCTTAATGGGAATGTCTTAATGGGAATGTCTTAATGGGAATGTCTTTTAATGGGAATGTCTTTTAATGGGAATGTCTTTTAATGGGAATGTCTTTTAAGGTGAATGTCTTTTAATGGGAATGTCTTTTAATGGGAATGTCTTTTTAAGGTGAATGTCTTTTAATGGGAATGTCTTTTAATGGGAATGTCTTTTAATGGGAATGTCTTTTAATGGGAATGTCTTTTAATGGGAATGTCTTTTAATGGGAATGTCTTTTAATGGGAATGTCTTTTAAGGTGAATGTCTTTTAATGGGAATGTCTTTTAATGGGAATGTCTTTTAATGGGAATGTCTTTTAATGGGAATGTCTTTTAATGGGAATGTCTTTTAATGGGAATGTCTTTTAATGGGAATGTCTTTTAATGGGAATGTCTTTTAAGGTGAATGTCTTTTAATGGGAATGTCTTTTAATGGGAATGTCTTTTAAGGTGAATGTCTTTTAATGGGAATGTCTTTTAATGGGAATGTCTTTTAATGGGAATGTCTTTTAATGGGAATGTCTTTTAAGGTGAATGTCTTTTAATGGGAATGTCTTTTAATGGGAATGTCTTTTAAGGTGAATGTCTTTTAATGGGAATGTCTTTTAATGGGAATGTCTTTTAATGGGAATGTCTTTTAATGGGAATGTCTTTTAATGGGAATGTCTTTTAATGGGAATGTCTTTTAATGGGAATGTCTTTTAAGGTGAATGTCTTTTAATGGGAATGTCTTTTAATGGGAATGTCTTTTAATGGGAATGTCTTTTAATGGGAATGTCTTTTAATGGGAATGTCTTTTAAGGTGAATGTCTTTTAATGGGAATGTCTTTTAATGGGAATGTCTTTTAATGGGAATGTCTTTTAATGGGAATGTCTTTTAATGGGAATGTCTTTTAAGGTGAATGTCTTTTAATGGGAATGTCTTTTAATGGGAATGTCTTTTAAGGTGAATGTCTTTTAATGGGAATGTCTTTTAAGGTGAATGTCTTTTAATGGGAATGTCTTTTAATGGGAATGTCTTAATGTGAATGTCTTTTAATGTGAATGTCTTTTAAGGTGAATGTCTTTTAATGGGAATGTCTTTTAATGGGAATGTCTTTTAAGGTGAATGTCTTTTAATGTGAATGTCTTTTAATGGGAATGTCTTTTTAATGGGAATGTCTTAAGGTGAATGTCTTTTTTTTAAGGTGAATGTCTTTTAATGGGAATGTCTTTTAATGGGAATGTCATTTAAGGTGAATGTCTTTTAATGGGAATGTCTTAATGGGAATGTCTTAATGGGAATGTCTTAATGGGAATGTCTTTTAATGGGAATGTCTTTTAATGGGAATGTCTTTTAATGGGAATGTCTTAATGGGAATGTCTTAATGGGAATGTCTTAATGGGAATGTCTTTTAATGGGAATGTCTTTTAATGGGAATGTCTTTTAATGGGAATGTCTTTTAAGGTGAATGTCTTTTAATGGGAATGTCTTTTAATGGGAATGTCTTTTTAATGGTGAATGTCTTTTAATGGGAATGTCTTTTAATGGGAATGTCTTTTAATGGGAATGTCATTTAATGGGAATGTCTTTTAATGTGAATGTCTTTTAATGGGAATGTCTTTTAATGGGAATGTCTTTTAATGGGAATGTCTTTTAAGGTGAATGTCTTTTAATGGGAATGTCTTTTAAGGTGAATGTCTTTTAATGGGAATGTCTTTTAATGGGAATGTCTTAATGTGAATGTCTTTTAATGTGAATGTCTTTTAAGGTGAATGTCTTTTAATGGGAATGTCTTTTAATGGGAATGTCTTTTAAGGTGAATGTCTTTTAATGGGAATGTCTTTTAATGGGAATGTCTTTTTTTTAATGGGAATGTCTTTTAATGGGAATGTCTTTTAATGGGAATGTCTTTTAAGGTGAATGTCTTTTAAGGTGAATGTCTTTTAATGGGAATGTCTTAATGGGAATGTCTTAATGGGAATGTCTTAATGGGAATGTCTTTTAATGGGAATGTCTTTGGGAATGTCTTTTTAATGGGAATGTCTTTTAATGGGAATGTCTTTTAATGAATGTCTTTTAATGGGAATGTCTTTTAATGGGAATGTCTTTTAATGGGAATGTCTTTTAATGGGAATGTCTTTAATGGGAATGTCTTTTAAGGTGAATGTCTTTTAATGGGAATGTCTTTTTTTTAAGGTGAATGTCTTTTAATGGGAATGTCTTTTAATGGGAATGTCTTTTAATGGGAATGTCTTAATGGGAATGTCTTTTAATGGGAATGTCTTTTAATGGGAATGTCTTTTAAGGTGAATGTCTTTTAATGGGAATGTCTTAATGGGAATGTCTTTTAATGGGAATGTCTTTGGGAATGTCTTTTAATGGGAATGTCTTAATGGGAATGTCTTTTAATGGGAATGTCTTTTAATGGGAATGTCTTAATGGGAATGTCTTTTAATGGGAATGTCTTTTAAGGTGAATGTCTTTTAATGGGAATGTCTTTTAATGGGAATGTCTTTTAATGGGAATGTCTTTTAATGGGAATGTCTTTTAATGGGAATGTCTTTTAATGGGAATGTCTTTTAATGGGAATGTCTTTTAATGGGAATGTCTTTTAATGGGAATGTCTTTTAAGGTGAATGTCTTTTAAGGTGAATGTCTTTTAATGGGAATGTCTTTTAATGGGAATGTCTTTTAATGGGAATGTCTTAATGGGAATGTCTTAATGGGAATGTCTTTTAATGGGAATGTCTTTTAATGGGAATGTCTTAATGGGAATGTCTTTTAATGGGAATGTCTTTTAATGGGAATGTCTTTTAATGGGAATGTCTTTTAATGGGAATGTCTTTTAAGGTGAATGTCTTTTAATGGGTCTTTTAAGGTGAATGTCTTTTAATGGGAATGTCTTTTGTGTCTTTTAATGGGAATGTCTTTTAATGGGAATGTCTTAATGTGAATGTCTTTTAATGTGAATGTCTTTTAAGGTGAATGTCTTTTAATGGGAATGTCTTTTAATGGGAATGTCTTTTAATGGGAATGTCTTTTAATGGGAATGTCTTTTAATGGGAATGTCTTTTAATGGGAATGTCTTTTAATGGGAATGTCTTTTAATGGGAATGTCTTAATGGGAATGTCTTTTAATGGGAATGTCTTTTAATGGGAATGTCTTTTAAGGTGAATGTCTTTTAATGGGAATGTCTTTTAATGGGAATGTCTTTTAAGGTGAATGTCTTTTAATGGGAATGTCTTAACTTTTAATGGAATGTCTTAATGGGAATGTCTTAATGTGAATGTCTTTTAATGGGAATGTCTTTTAATGTGAATGTCTTTTTATGGGAATGTCTTAATGGGAATGTCTTAATGGGAATGTCTTAATGGGAATGTCTTTTAATGGGAATGTCTTTTAATGGGAATGTCTTTTAATGGGAATGTCTTTTAATGGGAATGTCTTTTAATGGGAATGTCTTTTAATGGTGAATGTCTTTTAATGGGAATGTCTTTTAATGGGAATGTCTTTTAATGGGAATGTCTTTTAATGGGAATGTCTTAATGGGAATGTCTTTTAATGGGAATGTCTTAATGGGAATGTCTTAATGGGAATGTCTTAATGTGAATGTCTTTTAATGTGAATGTCTTTTAATGTGAATGTCTTTTAATGGGAATGTCTTAATGGGAATGTCTTAATGGAATGTCTTTTAATGTGAATGTCTTTTAATGGGAATGTCTTTTAAGGTGAATGTATTTTAATGGGAATGTCTTTTAAGGTGAATGTCTTTTAAGGTGAATGTCTTTTAAGGTGAATGTCTTTTAATGGGAATGTCTTTTAAGGTGAATGTCTTTTAATGGGAATGTCTTTTAATGGGAATGTCATTTAATGGGAATGTCTTAATGGGAATGTCTTAATGGAATGTCTTTTAATGTCTTAATGGGAATGTCTTTTAATGGGAATGTCTTTTAATGGGAATGTCTTTTTAATGGGAATGTCTTTTTTAATGGGAATGTCTTTTAATGTGAATGTCTTTTTAATGTGAATGTCTGTCTTTTTAATGTGAATGTCTTTTAATGGGAATGTCTTTTTTAATGGGAATGTCTTTTAATGGGAATGTCTTTTAATGGGAATGTCTTTTAAGGTGAATGTCTTTTAATGGGAATGTCTTTTAATGGGAATGTCTTTTAAGGTGAATGTCTTTTAATGGGAATGTCTTTTAATGGGAATGTCTTTTAAGGTGAATGTCTTTTAATGGGAATGTCTTTTAAGGTGAATGTCTTTTAATGGGAATGTCTTTTAATGGGAATGTCTTTTAATGGGAATGTCTTAATGGGAATGTCTTTTAATGGGAATGTCTTTTAATGGGAATGTCTTTTAAGGTGAATGTCTTTTAAGGTGAATGTCTTTTAATGGGAATGTCTTTTAATGGGAATGTCTTTTAATGTGAATGTCTTTTAATGGGAATGTCTTTTAATGGGAATGTCTTTTAATGGGAATGTCTTTTAATGGGAATGTCTTTTAATGGGAATGTCTTTAATGGGAATGTCTTTTTTTAATGGGAATGTCTTTTAATGGGAATGTCTTTTAATGGGAATGTCTTTTAATGGGAATGTCTTTTAATGTCTTTTTTAATGGGAATGTCTTTTAATGGGAATGTCTTTTAATGGGAATGTCTTTTAATGGGAATGTCTTTTAATGGGAATGTCTTTTAATGGGAATGTCTTAATGGGAATGTCTTTTAATGGGAATGTCTTTTAATGGGAATGTCTTTTAATGGGAATGTCTTTTAATGGGAATGTCTTTTAATGTGGAATGTCTTTTAATGGGAATGTCTTTTAATGGGAATGTCTTTTAATGGGAATTTGTCTTTTTAATGGGAATGTCTTTTAATGGGAATGTCTTTTAATGGGAATGTCTTTTAATGGGAATGTCTTAATGGGAATGTCTTTTAATGGGAATGTCTTTTAATGTCTTTTTAATGGGAATGGGGAATGTCTTTTTAATGGAATGAATGTCTTTTAATGGGAATGTCTTTTAATGGGAATGTCTTTTAATGGGAATGTCTTTTAATGGGAATGTCTTAATGGGAATGTCTTAATGGGAATGTCTTTTGTCTTAATGGGAATGTCTTTTAATGGGAATGTCTTAATTGTCTTAATGGGAATGTCTTAATGGGAATGTCTTAATGGGAATGTCTTTTAATGGGAATGTCTTTTAATGGGAATGTCTTTTAATGGGAATGTCTTTTAATGGAAATGTCTTTTAATGGGAATGTCTTAATGGGAATGTATTTTAATGGGAATGTCTTTTAATGGGAATGTCTTTTAATGGGAATGTCTTTTAAGGTGAATGTCTTTTAATGGGAATGTCTTTTAATGGGAATGTCTTTTAAGGTGAATGTCTTTTAATGGGAATGTCTTAATGGGAATGTCTTAATGGGAATGTCTTTTAATGGGAATGTCTTTTAATGGGAATGTCTTAATGGGAATGTCTTTTAATGGGAATGTCTTTTAATGGGAATGTCTTTTAATGGGAATGTCTTTTAATGTGAGTGCTTTTTTATTTTCATGTTCTCCATGTGTTTTTATTTTTAGCACTTACCGGTTTTATCATGTAGCACTTTGGGATTTTCTTACATTTTTGTCCCTTTTTTCAACCCTTTTGATGCTTTTTTTCAATGTTTGTCACTTTTTTTGACGTTTAACATTACGTAACACTAACTTATTAACTTTAGTTTTACAGTTATTTTTGGAATTTATGATCAATAAACCTCATTTATAGGAAATTATACCTAATGTTTGAGTTAGAAAAGCAGAAATTAGGAATTATTGAGACTAAAATTAAAGGAATGGATGTTGATGATAATCACAGACTGGAATATGTCAACTTTTACTCAATACTATTTCAATAACACTTCCATTTGTTTTACAATGCTATAAAATTGAATAAGACGCCCCAAAATTAATGAAAGTAGAGATTTGTACTTGGCAAAGAGCGTTGGGTGGAATCAATCATGTTATTTTGGGGAATTAAAAAGAACATTGATATAGGACAACATGAGGACAACAACATGGGGACAACATGAGGACAACATGAGGGTAACATGAGGACAACATGAGGACAACATGAGGGCAACATGAGGGCAACATGAGGGCAACATGAGGGCAACATGAGGACAACATGAGGACAACATGAAGGCAACATGAGGGCAATATGAAGACAACATGAAGACAACATGAGGGCAACATGAAGGCAACATGAGGACAACATGAAGACAACATGAAGACAACATGAGGACAACATGAGGACAACATGAGGGCAACATGAGGGCAACATGAGGACAACATGAGGACAACATGAGGGCAACATGAAGACAACATGAGGGTTAAGACTTGACATTAAGACGTGTGTTGTCTTCCTGTGCTTTTATTTTGGTGTTTGGATATTTTTAACGCTGACATTTTCAGGGCTTGAAACGAGGGTTAGGTTCTAAGCTCCCTGAAGAAAAGAACAATGAAAGGTAGAAGATGAGGTAGAGTAATGATGCCAGGTGAGAATGTGTCCGTCTTACCTCTGAGGACAAGAAGTTCCCCCCCTCTACCAGCCCCCCCCTCCTTCACGGCCTGGGATCTGCTGAGCTGGCGCTGGATCTGGACGCCGTACTCGTTGTGTCTTTTCAGGAGCTGTTCTAGGTCGGCTCCCTCCACCCTCAGCTCCCCCCCCTGCACCAGGGCCAGCACCTCCCGCAGCCAGGCCCTGGGACACAACAACGGCACTTAGCTTCACCAACACGGGCCCTGCGGGTCACTCACCCCCACCCACGGGTTGCCCCGGGTCAGTCACACAACAACCAGCACCCATGGGTCGGGGGGGGTATTGCAGGAAAAATGGAGTAAATAAAATTTCAGCAAATTTTGGACGCTAACTTCATGCCACCTGTGAAAAAGCTTAAGTTAAAGAGAGGATGGCTTCTACAAATAGATAATGATCCTAACACACCTCAAAATCCACGAAGAGGCGTAAACTGCAGGTTTTGCCATGGCCTTCACGATCTCCGACCTCAACATAATGTAAAATCTATGGATAGACCTTAAAAGAGCAGAAATCTCAAAGAACTGGAAGACCCTTGTAAGGAAGAATGGGCGAAGATCCCTCAAACAAGAATTAAAGATTCTTTGGGGGGGGGTTACAAGGTATTAACTCTGCAGGGGGCCCAAACTTTTACAGACGCCATTTTTTTTGTTTTCTGTTATTTTGAAAGTGTAAACAATGAAATAAAATCTTACATCTTGTGACATATATGAATGTCTAGTCTGTCATTTGATGCTTTTTGGAGATTTTTTCATCTTTTCTTGTCTTCTTTATGCTCATTAATACACATTTTTACCTGGGGGGCCCAAACTTTTGAACCCCACTCTATATACAGTGTATATATATATACACCTTTATTCATGTTTTTCTCCGAATGATTTGTGTATTTGCATGACACAGACAGGAAATGAAACTTGCGATGAAATAAGACCCGTGGGGGACCTACATGAGCTCGGTCCAGCGGGACAGGAACCTCTGGACCTCCTCAGCCCGGCCCAGTCTGGCTCGGCGCTGGGACGCCTGGTCCTGGATGCTGGCCCTGCAGACCTGCAGCTCCTCCAGCCTCAGGACCACCGCAGCCCGGGCCCCAGGCTGCCGACCAATCAGAGCGCGGCCCTCCTCTCCGATCCGGGTCACCTCCTCAGAGATCAGGACCAGGTCCCTCTGATGGGGGACGGCAACAACGAGCTGAAAACCGCCTCGAACCCAGAGTTACCCTCACTCATACACAAACCATTATTATTATTATTAATAATAATAATAATAATAATAATAATAATAACACAACAGGAGGGTTAAGTATGTAAATATCACACATATCCACACTCCTTATATTTTTTCATTTTATATTTTTAATATATTTACATACTTCTCTATATACCACTATCTTTATTTATATTCCTTTTGCCCTTTGTGCAATGTGTGCAACTGTAACACAAACTTAGTATTTCTGATTTTGAATACATTATGATGTATTATGGACACTGTATAATATATATATACATATATACACAGTGTCCATAATACATTATGATATATTATGGTTGCTGTTCTGCTCTCTAGAGTCCTGAAAACTTAAATAATTGTCCCTTAAACTCTTAATATTCCTGACTGAATAAGCATCATGTTATTAGTTCTGTTGGACCGAGACAGGGGTTCTGGTTCTGCGTACGAGGGAAATCAGACGATAACATCACAGGTACAACTTCAGTGGTGGCTCGCACATGAACACACAATAAGCATCCAGTAAATATGCACTGTTAATATGTCCTCTTCCTCTTTGATAACGTCTATAGTCAGGGCCGGCTCAGGAGAGTCCTGAACCATCCCTTAGTTACACCACTGTAGGCCTAGACTGCTGGGGGGACTTCCCATGATGCACTGAGCACTTCTCTCTTCCTCCTTCTCTCCATCTGTATGCAACCTCATCCCATTAATGCATGTTACTAACTCAACTTCTTCCTTTTCCCAGAGTCTTGTGCTCTCTCGCCCCTCCCCTCTCCTCTCTCTCACTCTCTCTCTTTCTCTCTCTCTCGCCCCTCTCCTCTCTCTCTTGCCCCTCCCCTCTCTCTCATGTTCAGAGTCCGGTCTAGACCTGTTCTTTATGGAAAGACCTGGGAGATAAATAACATCCCAGAGTCCGGTCTAGACCTGCTCTTTATGGAAAGACCTGGGAGATAAATAACATCCCAGAGTCCTGGTCTAGACCTGCTCTTTATGGAAAGACCTGGGAGATAAATAACATCCCAGAGTCCGGTCTAGACCTGCTCTTTATGAAAGACCTGGGAGATAAATAACATCCCAGAGTCCGGTCTAGACCAGCTCTTTATGGAAAGACCTGG
The DNA here is from genome assembly GCA_026937815.1 of Etheostoma perlongum. Taxonomy (NCBI): domain Eukaryota; kingdom Metazoa; phylum Chordata; class Actinopteri; order Perciformes; family Percidae; genus Etheostoma; species Etheostoma perlongum. Next base: position 1,015,196 of record CM049390.1, on the reverse strand, counting down.
GAGATAAATAACATCCCAGAGTCCTGGTCTAGACCTGCTCTTTATGAAGAGACCTGGGAGATAAATAACATCCCAGAGTCCGGTCTAGACCTGCTCTTTATGGAAAGACCTGGTTGAAACCGGGTGGAATTGAATGTCACGTCAACAACCAGGACGGCTGCGCCCAAAACGGCTAACTCGACCACTCATAGCAGATCTCCACACACCACTGGGTGACGTCACACATGCTCTGCACCCCCCGACTTCCCCACCTCAAGTGCCTCGTGCTGCCTCAGCAGAGTCTGGATGGAGTGCAGGTCCTGGTCCTGGTCCTGGTCCTCCGAGCCCAGAACCGCCTCCTTCTCCGCCATCCAGCCCTTCAGCTCGTCCACATCGTGATCAAACTGGTGGACCTCCCTCGCTGACTGCAGGTCCTGGAGGAAGCAGACACACGGTTACGTGGGGGGGGAGCGTGTTTAGCCCCCCCGCGAGACCGCGGATCCAGTCCCGGTGCGAGTTGTTTTCACCGTCCCGCGTGTAGCGTTTCATTTCTCCGTTGCTGCATCTACATTGGGTGGTTAACCCCTCCCTCCAGAAAAAGGTGATCATGTGATCTCATAACTCAACACATAATCAGGGGTGGGGGGTCCAAATTTTTTCAAATACGCCAAACTTTTGATTTTCAACGATTTCCGTGTTAAATAACGCGGGGCTTGCATGATGTCGTAATCTGCATTTTCGTTGCAAAAACGTCTCAAATATCTTAAGCAAAAAGTTTAAAAATGTTGAGTTTACATCACACAAAAACAGCTGTTTTCCCCTGTTGCCATGGTAACATTATGAAGTGACATTATTACGCAACAAGACAAACACAGTCTCTTTTTCATCAAACCAGTTCCCGCATATTCCATCACATTTTTTAAGAAAACGTGCCGCAATCTAAGGATTTTTTTGCAACAATCACAAAAAACTGTGGATTTTTCTGGAAGGACGGGTTAAAGAACACAACAGGACGTCCCACAAAGGGGACGTTTATGAGACACTCCCACGCTGCACAACCCTGCATCAAATCTACGGATCCCACTGTCCCCCCCCATCTCTTCCCCGTAACATCCACGAGGACACAGCTACCAGGTCTACCCCAGTACCTGTTCTCTGGTCCGGATGCTGCTGTTGAGGTCGTCCCACAGCCGGCCGAGGGCGTCCTCCCTCCTCCGGGCCGGGCCGTCCCCCTGCAGCCCTCGGCCCAGCTGCTGCACCGAGGTCAGCCGGCTGCGACCCAGACCAGAGACCTCCGACACCAGGACCTCCAACTTCTTCTGAAGGACCTGCAGGTGGAGGCGTGAGGACCAAGACAAGAAGAAATAAGGAGGGACATCTAGGCGGCTTTACAGTTGGAAAGACAGTTTCTGAGACACTTCTCTCATTATCAAATTAAGATCTAGGTCTTCTGTAGGAACCAATGGGCTCGGAGCTGAGACACAGAGACAGGAAGTAAGACGGTATTGAGAGACGGACCAAGACATTGTCTTTTCATAGAATTTGTTGTCAATAACAGAAATGCAGAATAACAGCAGATGCATGCTTGCAGACATTCTCTTTAGAGTCATGAAGACATCTTGTATCCGCAGCATCTCTGTATGAAGTACTGCAGTATTTGTGTGTACTTGTGTAGTTTTTTCCTCTCTAATGTGCTTCATTACTCGGACTCTGACTGGAAGACGTCTCTTACGTCCTAAAACCAGCCTCTAGAGACTCCACCAGCTGACTTCTCTATTGGCTGTTGAACAGGAGACATCTCTTACGTCCTAAAACCAGCTTCTGGAGACTCCACCAGCTGACTTCTCTATTGGCTGTTGAACAGGAGACGTCTCTTACGTCCTAAAACCAGCCTCTGGAGACTCCACCGGCTGAAAAGGGACATGTTTGTGTGACTCACCTCGACGTCCTCCAGATCTTGTCCGCAGTCTTTCGACTCTGCCACAGCCTTCTTGGATGTCAGCCATGTTTGTAGTTCTTTGGCTTCTCTCTCAAACACATAGAGGCGGAGCTGGTCTTCCAGAGCAGCGTGGCGAGCGGCGGACAGTCGGAGGAGAGTCTCGAAGCGTTCGAGGACTCCTGGGAGAGACTCGCTGACCAGGTGGCTGAGACACAGACACAGAAACACAACTTTGTTTTATTTGTTTGAACATATGGTGGAAATTTCTGGGAGTAAAAACACAACCCCCCCTGTGGGTGTCTGGTCACCTTGTGGGAGTCTGGTCACCCTGTGGGAGTCTGGTCACCTGTGGGGAGTCTGGTCACCCTGTGGGAGTCTGGTCACCCTGTGGGAGTCTGGTCACCCTGTGGGGGTGTGAGGTCACCCTGTGGGAGTCTGGTCACCCTGTGGGAGTCTGGTCACCCTGTGGGAGTCTGGTCACCCTGTGTGGGAGTCTGGTCACCTGTGGGGAGTCTGGTCACCCTGTGGGAGTCTGGTCACCCTGTGGGAGTCTGGTCACCCTGTGGGAGTTTGGTCACCCTGTGGGAGTCTGGTCACCCTGTGGGTGTGTGAGGTCACCCTGTGGGTGTTTGGTCACCCTGTGTGGGAGTCTGGTCACCTGTGTGGGTGTGGGTCACCTGTGTGGGTGTGTGGTCACCTGTGTGGGTGTCTGGTCACCTGTGTGGGTGTCAGGTCACCTGTGTGGGTGTCTGGTCACCTGTGTGGGTGTCAGGTCACCTGTGTGGGTGTCAGGTCACCCTGTGGGTGTCAGGTCACCTGTGTGGGTGTCAGGTCACCTGTGTGGGTGTCCGAGGTGCAGCAGCGAGGCTCCCCTCTCCTGTAGCCTGTCCACCGTCCTCTTCTGGTTGTCCATCTCCACGACGACGCCGTCCAGCCTCCGCAGCAGAGCCTCCGTCGCCTCCTCGCTCCGCCCACAATCCTGAGACTCCAGACCGGCATGGTGGTCCTCGCACCACAGCTGCAGCTCCGACAGCTACACACACACACACACAAAAGGGACACACACACACAGAGACACTAAAGGAATGGGAACAACCCTCCTATCCCAGAATGCACCAGTCCATAGTCCTTGTACCTCGGTGAGGAAGGCGTGGATGCCGAGCGCCTCCTGCAGGAGTTGCTCCTTCTTCCCGGCCTCCGTCAGCAGCGCCTCCCGGAGACGCTCCAGCTCCTCCAGACGCTCCCGGATGTCCTGGGACGCAAAATGTCGACCTCTGACCTGCGACGGACGACACGACGATGTATGAACTACATTTTATTTATTTATTATATTACATACGATAGAATCTCACCCTCGTGTTGTCTTCCCGTCGACCTGGAATCTTTTTCTGAGCCTTTTGAAATTTTTGTGGGTTTTTCCCCAAATTTTCAAACTTTTTTTTTTTTTTTTACATTTGTCACTTTTTTTACTTTTCAAATTTTCATAGATTTTTCTCCAAATTTTCACAGCTTTTCACACGTCATTTTTAAAAAAAATTTTGACATCTGTTAATTTTTTTGACATCTTTTCACATTTTTTACACTTTATATTTGATATTTATTTTGATATATTTTTTACACTTTCATTGACATTTTTCTCTCCTTTTTTAAAAGTTCTTTAACCAATTGTTTTTTTCTCCAAATGCTATAAAACAACTGATCAGTTATTTAACTTGTGAGGAGCGTCGTATGTCGTTTTTTTATAATTTGGTTGAAGAAAACCCAAATTTCTGATTTAGAAACTTTTTGAAAATGAAAAATCTAAATTTGACCCCGAGGACAACAGGAGGGTTAAAAACAAGCAATAAAAAGAGAAACGTATTCAGCATCCTCCCATTATGCAAAGCAAAAAAGCTAAAGAAATACACTTAAAAATACACTAAAACGTCATAATAGCTCTACAAAAAAACAAAAGTACAACAATCAAGACGGCAAACAGACAAACATATGATACAAAATGTATAGAAATGTCAAAAAGTACCAATACAAATATAAAGCATGTAAGAAAAAGTCATGAAGAGACTGTAAATGTCTTATTTACGTGGTTATTTACCTCTTTACTATAAAAAACTGAAATTTAACAGCACTAAGAGTTTTATTAAAGAGGGAGGGCTCCTCACCAGGCTATGCCCCGCCTCCTGAACTGCCTGGACCAATGGGGCGCGGCTTGAGATCTCCTGCATCATAGCCTGAAAAACAAACCCCACACACATTAAAACCAGCACAAAGCTACACCTCAGCTAGTTAGAGAGGCTTTTAAATGGACATTTTGGGAAAGATTCAACCATTTAATTAAAGGGCAACTTTGGTATTTTTTTAACCTGGACTCTATATTTCCATTAATTGGTCCAGTATGAAGCATTAAAGAAGATGCAATGTAAATTTAATGTGCAATTGCGCCCCTTCAATTATTCTTAGTGTCTGACAACATTATGGGATGGATCCCTACAGAGATAGACCTTTTAGTTAAAGAGGAAGATCCTTTTAGTTTAACATGAAACAGAAATCACCATCACCAAACCCACCAGACTCCATGTAAATAATCACTACTTTTATCATCGTAAAACTCACTTCATTCAAAGGGGACAGAAACTAAATAAAACTACCAAAAGCCGTCTTGGTTCATCTTTCCACTGTTCCAACAATCACCACTCTGGTCTGGTTGGAATAAATTCTTAATTCACCCATTTACATGTGGAGATATGCTGTTCTATACACGCTAAAAGTAGTGATTATTTACATGGAGTCTGGTGGAGATATAATGCTCTATACATGCTAAAAGTAGTGATTATTTACATGGAGTCTGGTGGAGATATGCTGCTCTATACACGCTAAAAGTAGTGATTATTTACATGGAGTCTGGTGGAGATATGACGCTCTATACATGCTAAAAGTAGTGATTATTTACATGGAGTCTGGTGGAGATATAATGCTCTATACATGCTAAAAGTAGTGATTATTTACATGGAGTCTGGTGGAGATATGCTGCTCTATACACGCTAAAAGTAGTGATTATTTACATGGAGTCTGGTGGAGATATGCTGCTCTATACACGCTAAAAGTAGTGATTATTTACATGGAGTCTGGTGGAGATATGCTGCTCTATACATGCTAAAAGTAGTGATTATTTACATGGAGTCTGGTGGAGATATGCTGCTCTATACATGCTAAAAGTAGTGATTATTTACATGGAGTCTGGTGGAGATATGCTGCTCTATACATGCTAAAAGTAGTGATTATTTACATGGAGTCTGGTGGAGATATGCTGCTCTATACACGCTAAAAGTAGTGATTATTTACATGGAGTCTGGTGGGTTTGGTGATGGGGAGTTCGGGGCTGTTTCATGTTAAACTAAAAAGATCGTACTCTTTAAAGGTGCTCTAAGCGATGTGACGTTACTTCTTGTTGACGTTCAAAGTATTCTCAAACATAACTGAGACTAGCTCGCCCCTCCTTGCTCCTCATCCCTTCCCCTACCTTTCCGTGCTTCTGCACACTAAAAAAAATAATGTTTTCAGTGCAGTATTGTGTACCTGGTGTTTGTGGAGCAGCTGCTGGGTGCTGCTCAGCGAGCTCCCCAAGTCTTTAGCCGTGACGGAGGGCAGTCTGTCGCTGAGCCAGGCCGCCTCCTCCTCTGAGTCTCTGTAGAACTGGAACAGAACTTGCCAGGCCTCCAGGGTCTCCCTCCGAGTCTGCAGGGGCTCCGACAGACTGTTGTACCTGACAGAGTGGAGAACATCACAGGTGTTAAAAGGTCCCATGGCATGAAAATGTCACTTTGAGGGTTTTTTCTTGTTGGAGAGTTAGTTTAACATGAAACAGCCCCGAAATCACCATCACCAAACCCACCAGACTCCATGTAAATAATCACTACTTTTAGCATGTATAAAGCAGCATATCTCCACCAGACTCCATGTAAATAATCACTACTTTTAGCATGTATAGAGCAGCATATCTCCACCAAACTCCATGTAAATAATCACTACTTTTAGCATGTATAGAGCAGCATATCTCCACCAGACTCCATGTAAATAATCACTACTTTTAGCATGTATAGAGCAGCATATCTCCACCAGACTCCATGTTAATAATCACTACTTTTAGCGTGTATAGAGCAGCATATCTCCACCAGACTCCATGTAAATAATCACTACTTTTAGCGTGTATAGAGCAGCATATCTCCACCAGACTCCATGTAAATAATCACTACTTTTAGCGTGTATAGAGCAGCATATCTCCACATGTAAATGGGTGAATTAAGAGTTTATTCCAACCAGACCAGAGTGGAGATTGGTGGAACAGTGGAAAGATGAACCAAGACGGATTTGAATGAAAGGTGTTTCTTTATGATAAGTACAGGATCGGAGTACTTTGTGTACATAGACCAAATGTAACAGTTGTCAGACCTGTTGATGGTGTGGGCCACTCTGGTCTGGATCTCCTCCGCCAGGAAGTTCCCCTGAGACTGGAAGCTCTTCGCTGTTCGCACCAGACTCTGTTAGAAGGAAATAATAGACAGATATAGAGAGAACTACTGTATTTCCTGGACTGCAAGTCACACTCTTTTCATAGTTTGGCTGGTCCTGCAACTTATATTTCAAAAAAGTATAAATAATTTAACATGTTCTTAAAGGTCCCATGAGATGCTGCACTGTATATGGTCCCCTAATACTGTATCTGAAGTCTCTTTTATATAGACCTTAGTGGTCCCCTAATACTGTATCTGAAGTCTCTTTTATATAGACCTTAGTGGTCCCTAATACTGTATCTGAAGTCTCTTTATATAGACCTTAGTGGTCCCTAATACTGTATCTGAAGTCTCTTTTATATAGACCTTAGTGGTCCCCTAATACTGTATCTGAAGTCTCTTTTATATAGACCTTAGTGGTCCCTAATACTGTATCTGAAGTCTCTTTATATAGACCTTAGTGGTCCCTAATACTGTATCTGAAGTCTCTTTTATATAGACCTTAGTGGTCCCCTAATACTGTATCTGAAGTCTCTTTATATAGACCTTAGTGGTCCCTAATACTGTATCTGAAGTCTCTTTATATAGACCTTAGTGGTCCCTAATACTGTATCTGAAGTCTCTTTTATATAGACCTTAGTGGTCCCCTAATACTGTATCTGAAGTCTCTTTATATAGACCTTAGTGGTCCCTAATACTGTATCTGAAGTCTCTTTTTATATAGACCTTAGTGGTCCCCTAATACTGTATCTGAAGTCTCTTTATATAGACCTTAGTGGTCCCTAATACTGTATCTGAAGTCTCTTTTATATAGACCTTAGTGGTCCCCTAATACTGTATCTGAAGTCTCTTTATATAGACCTTAGTGGTCCCCTAATACTGTATCTGAAGTCTCTTTATATAGACCTTAGTGGTCCCTAATACTGTATCTGAAGTCTCTTTATATAAACTTATTTATTTATAAATATGTACAGTGCGGAAGTTTTATTTGAGTTTTGACTTTAATCTCAGATTTTTGTGGACTAGGCTGGACAAATCAAACAATGTATGTGGTGAAATTAAAAAATAAAGTTAAAATAAAGAAGGTACTA
>CM049390.1:990179-1002679 GCA_026937815.1 Etheostoma perlongum | reverse complement strand
CTATATAAAAGAGACTTCAGATACAGTATTAGGGGACCACTAAGGTCTATATAAAAGAGACTTCAGATACAGTATTAGGGACCACTTAAGTCTATATAACGATGTTGTGCTTTCCTTCACCTGGCGGCGAGTGCTCTGCTCTTGGCTCGGATGTTGTGGGAGTCGTAGTGTTTCTGTTGGATCATCTTCTGGGCCAGTTTGTCCACCTTGTCCAGCTGCTCCACCTGAGCCTCCAGAGCCTCAGCGAACTGGGCCTGCTTCCTCTGCAGAGTCTCCACCTCCGTCACTGAGCTCTGCGCTCACACAACAGCAGAAAACAAAGCCGAGCCTGATCTATTGTTTCAGTGACTTTTAGCCAGGAGCCATGGAGTCTGGTGGAGATATGCTGCTCTATACACGCTAAAAGTAGTGATTATTTACATGGAGTCTGGTGGAGATATGCTGCTCTATACACACTAAAAGTAGTGATTATTTACATGGAGTCTGGTGGAGATATGGCTCTATACACACTAAAAGTAGTGATTATTTACATGGAGTCTGGTGGAGATATGCTGCTCTATACACGCTAAAAGTAGTGATTATTTACATGGAGTCTGGTGGAGATATGCTGGTCTATACACGCTAAAAGTAGTGATTATTTACATGGAGTCTGGTGGAGATATGCTGCTCTATACACGCTAAAAGTAGTGATTATTTACATGGAGTCTGGTGGAGATATGCTGCTCTATACACGCTAAAAGTAGTGATTATTTACATGGAGTCTGGTGGAGATATGCTGGCTGTAGGATTATTTACATGGAGTCTGGTGGAGATATGCTGCTCTATACACGCTAAAAGTAGTGATTATTTACATGGAATCTGGTGGAGATATGCTGCTCTATACACGCTAAAAGTAGTGATTATTTACATGGAGTCTGGTGGGTTTGGTGATGGTGATTTCTGGGCTGTTTCATGTTAAACTACAAGGATCTTCCTCTTTAAATAAAAGATCTATCTCTGTAGGAATCCATCCCATAATGCTGTGAGACGCTAAGAGACGGTTTAACGTTACATTGCAGCTTGTTTCAACCAATTTAAACAACCATTATTCACATTGGTCAGTGGGGGACATGGGACATAGGGAAGTTACTTTTGAAAGGATCTTTTCTACATTAGAAAGGTGGCTCTTACCCCCAGGTCCTGGTTGGAGAGGAAGGCCTCCTTGTTGCTGAGCCAGCTCTCACACTGCTCTGCAGAAGACAGGAACACCTGCAGGATGGACAACCCGTCATTTATATAATAATAGTACGTTTATTTGATAAAGTAGCTCGCTTTCTTCACTCACTAGGTCGCTCCACCACATTTGGTGCTGTCTTGTCGCAATCTTTGAACATTCCTTCCCAAAAAATCCAGAGTTTTTTGGGATTGTTGCAAAAATCCTTGATTATGCGGCACGTTTTATTAAAAAATCCGATGGAATATGCGGGATATTTATGCAATTTTATGCGATGAAATTGCGGGAACTTGCAAAAACAGGATTGATGAACAAGAGATTGTGTTTGTCTTGTCGTGTAATGACGTCACTTTATAACGTTTCCATGGCAACAGGGGAAAACGGCTGCCCTTGCGTGAAGTAAAAGCAAAAAAAAAAAAGTCATCTTCCTGCTCAGATATTTGTGTCTTTTTTGCAACGAAAATGCGGGATTATGAAATCATGCAAGCCCCGCGTTATTTTGCACGGAAATCAGCAATTTATGCGGCGAAAGTGCGGCAAATTTGAAAAGAAGCGATCGCATAACTGCTTTCTCTGGAGGGACTGGCTGAAGCTTTTTAGGATTTTCTTTTATGGTGAGCAAATTAATCCAATGATAGACTCAGGTTTGACTTTCTATGATCCACGAGCAGACTGCAGACTGTTCTCCAGCAGCAGCGGCCATCTTCTTTGTTTTCAACTAGCAGGGAGTTCATGCAGAACCATCCCAATTCTGCCGTCATCCCGTTAAGCCCCGCCCACCGACTCTATACACAATGTGATTGGCCTGACCAGAATTTGGTTTTTCCAGCTTGGAGAGTGGCTAGACCGACCCTGGCTGCAGACTACACGATGTAGATCTAGATTTCCAGGCTACCCACCAGCTCCACATCTCATCATCACCTGCAGTGTCCGGGCCTGCTCCAGGGTCGTGCTGCGGGTCTGCCAGGCCCGGTCCAGTCCGGATTTAGCTTCCTCCAGCTGGTTCAGGGCCTTCTGGATCTCCGCCTTGGAACCGTGACCCGATCGGATCAGACCGAGGCCGAAGTCCCGGACCGAGTCGATGCGCTCGGCGCGGGCGTCGATCTCCGTCTGGAAATAACATCAAGGCAGGTCCACGGGGTTAAGATCTGCTTCAATTAAAAGGTAAACAACAGCATCGAAGTGTAAGGAAGTACAAATACTTAAAGATGTGTCTCGTGAAGAAAGGCTCCGATGTTTACTTTGGTGACTACGGGGACAAACCCAAGAGACCCAGAGACAGGAAGTCACTTTGAGTTAATGTGGGACGGGAGGCTGGGAGCAGCGCCAGAAAAAGCTTGGTCACCTTTCGGTGTTTTTACACCGCATGGTATCTACTCGACTCACCTTTTCTGTCCCTGGTACCTGTAACAGGTACTTTATGTAGTACTACCTCAGTCGAGGTTCCAAGCTGCTGAGGAGAAACCCTGCAGACTGCTGATTGGTCGGAGAGAATTGTCTCTAATCACTGCAGACTGCTGATTGGTCGGAGAGAATCGTCTCTAATCACTGCAGACTGCTGATTGGTCGGAGAGAATCTTCAACCTTTTTTTAATTTTTAATATCAGTCACCTGGCTTTTCTTTCAACAAAATTCCCTAAAAATAACATGGATGCCATTCAATGTTCTTCAGGTAAAATTAAAGATTACTTTCACCGAAAAAAAAAGAACAAAACCTCGGAAGAAATGACAAAAAAAAAAAGAGACAAAAAGCGAAGAAAAAAAAACAAACGAGAAATTGTTTTTGTATAATGTCGTAAAAATTAGGCAATGAATTTAAAAAAAGCGTAGAAAAAAAACGGCAAAAACATCGGACAAAGAGCCAAAAGATATGCATGATGGGAAGACAACACGAGGGTTAAACATATTGTAATATTCTGTGATATATTGCAATATTCTGTGATATATTGTAATATTCTGTGATATATTGTAATATTCTGTGATATATTGCAATATTCTGTGATATATTGCAATATTCTGTGATATATTGCAATATTCTGCGATATATTGTAATTTATAACCTTTTTCCAACTTCTAATTTTTCCCCAGTTTCTAACGACGTCCCCAAAAGGAAACTTCTCAACATCTGTTTCATCTAAAAAGAAACATTTCTCTGTTTGCTCATCTTCAATGTTATCGCTGCAGAATGACCAACAAATACAGTATATTATATAATATATAAAAAAAGATCCATACTACCACTGAAAATAACGTGATACTACCCCCCAGGTCGAGCAGAGCAGGTTCTATTAATGGAAAAAGGCCATTTGGTTTTTCTGAATCTTCAGAGATTTTATTTATTTATTCATTTATTTATTTTATGCGATGCTAATTGACGAACAAGCACAGCCGTACAGGTACATGTGGCAGATTGGAGCCCGTGGGCTGATTTCCATCTGCTTCCATGAGGCAGGTTGGACTTACAGCAAAAAACACAAAAGATAGAAACATTAAGTATCTAAAACAAGAAGAAAGAACAATTTATTAGTAGAAATTAAAATGGAAACACAAGTTAGCGGCGGTTACACCTTTGGTTTCTCTAAGCTCTGAAAGGAGGCCAAGGGAAGGGTGTCCCATAATGCACTGCCTTTAATAGAGGGTGCATTACAGCTGGGGTAGTATGTCCCATAATGCACTGCCTTCAGTAGAGAGTGCATTACGGCTGGGGTAGTATGTCCCATAATGCACTGCCTTGAATAGAGAGTGCATTACGGCTGGGGTAGTATGTCCCATAATGCACTGCCTTTAATAGAGTCCAGTCCCTGCTTACAACAGCTCTGGTGGTCCGAGTGTGTCTATATTAATAAACTCCAGCAGTGAAGGTGGCGCCAGGCCACGAAGAACTTTATAAATTAAGCACAATGAGGAAAATGTACAATAATTATCTTCAGAGTGTCACCTTCCAGTCCTGATGCTCCACGAGCAGCCGCTCGGCCTCGGCGCGGGTCTTGGGGAGGCCTTTCTCCGCCATGTCGCCGCTCTGCTTCCCGCTCCACTCCAGCAGGAGGCGCTGGTTGGCGCTGAACAGCTGCAGCTGGTGGGCCTCCTGCAGCCTCTCCCTCCTGAACCACCAGCGATGTTAAAGCTTTAGCTTAACATTTTCATTGTAACCCTCCTGTTGTCCTCGGGTCAAATCTGACCCTTTAATAAATGTCTATATCTGAAATATGAGTTTCTTTTTAACCAAATTACAATAAAAATGGATTCCTTCCAACGTTCTTTCATTCCTCTGATCTTAACTATTAGTCAAAATAATTATTAATTTCTGCTTTTTTAACTCAAATATTAGGTACAATTCTATATAAATGAGGGTTATTGACCATGAATTCCAAAATGTATAAAATTAGTAAGGTGGTGTTAGTGAAAACTAAAAAAATGTCTGAAAAAGGGACGAAAATGTCGAATTTTGTTTGCAGACGGCCGGCAGAGTGGGCGGGGCTTACCCAGTCTACCTGGTCCGGACATTCAGGTGTGAAACCTTCTAAAACTGCTTCTAATGATGTAAAACCTTCTAAAAGTAGTTCTGATGATGTAAAACCTTCTAAAACTACTTCTAATGATATAAAACCTCCATTACCTGAGCTCCACCTGCGTGTCCAGAGTCTTCAGAACCTTCTGGACTTCCTTCTGTTTCTTCTTCAGCTGGTCGTGCATCACCGATCGAGCCTTAAGGTGACGCGACACCTCCGTCTCCAGAGCCTGGGTACATGACACACGGTCACCATGGCAACCTCCCGGTGCTAAAACTTACACAACTGTAATGTCTCGGAGAGGAAGTATGTCGTACCGTACAGGCATGACGCACAATCCACAACACAAACATCTACAGCACCATTTATCTAACACACATATCAATAGATACAATACAATAACGTGTGTATGTGTCTGTGTGTGTGTGTGTGTGTCTGTGTGTCTTTGCATGTGTGCGTGCGTGCATGTCCGTGTGTGTGAGTGACTGTGTGTGTGTGTGTGTGTCCGTGACTCTGTGTGTGTGTATGTATCTGTGAGTGACTCTGTGTGCGTGCGTGTGTGTGTGTGTGTCTGAAATGCAGCAGAGTAGAAGTAGAAAGTGTCAGTAAAGCACAAGTACCTCAACATCTGGACTGCAGTACAGTACTGGAGTAAATGTAATTGTTACATTCCAGCGTGTGTACTTCACAGACAGTGGGGTTTTTGAACATTTTATTATTTAAAGATAACTAAGCTAACCCTCATTCAGTGTGCCGATGTGCTGCAACAGCAACAATCAGCGCAATGACTATTATCGCCCATACTTATTATTATTATTCCGCCTGTTTTTTGTCCCGCTACTAGTCCCGGAGCGTTGCCAACACGCGCACACACAATACATCAAAACGTGTGTAATGATCGGGAATGGTGGGCTATGACTTTTCTAAGAGATTTGCCGCGCGGTTTTCACGAAATCGGCAAAAAAACGGCAAAAAATGTCCCATTGACTTGAATAGGAAATGTTCAGGAAATCGCTCAACATCGCTCAAAACGCCCCCTCTTTGGGACCGTGCTGTGTCGCCATACTTTAACGTAGAAACATGATTAAAAGGTTAAACCGAAGACAAGACTTTGGCGTTTATTGGGCTGAATGGGCGTTCAGATATCAAGCACGGTTTCTCCCAAATCCCAGTTTACGTATCGTCCCGTTTTCAGACCGGCTCAGATTTTCCAATGTGTGTGTATGTGGTGAATGTTGAGAACTAGAGTGGAGGACAGAGTGGGGAGATTAAAAAAATCATCTTGGTTCTCTCTCTATAACTTGCTCCTACACCAACAATTCTAACTTGTCATGGACATTTTATACATCAAAACGTAGGTATTCTTGTCTAGTTTCAGTTAATGTGCTCATGTATGCTATATGAATTATATTTTTCGCTCAGCGACCTTTCAAATGACAAGAGTTCCCAATCTTCCTCCATTCACTGCCATGTTAAACATTGTCCACATTTCTGAGCAGAGCGAAGCACTTTTTTACGTCGCTGATACGCCCACATTTCTAAGTTTATCCACATAAATATTATATCAATACGTTCACAAAGGCCTTCTGGTGTATTTTATTGATAGCGAGTATCCCTTTGATGATATGATCATTTGTTTGAGAGCTTGTTCAGTGTCTGAACAGCTGGTGACAGCAGGTGCAGTCTTTAACTGATTACAGATCAAAGAGATGACATCACAGAGATCAAAGGCTTCCTATTGGTCCTTAGTAACCTGGCAACCCTACTCTGTATGTCTGTCTGTCGACATCTATCTGTCTCCCTCTCTCTCAGACACACACACAGACACACACACACACACACACACACACACACACGTCCTAAGGTCTTAAATAGGTTTTAAAAGTTATATCTCTGAAGGGTTAAGACACTTCTAGTTTTAACTACTGTAACTGACCATTGACCTCTCCTCTGTAACTGACCTTTGACCTCTCCTCCGTAACTGACCTTTGACCTCTCCTGGATGACGCCGGCCTCTCGCTCCGTTTCCTCGTGGCGTCGCATCAGATTCTCCACACCGTCCACGTCAGACCCGCAGTCCTGACCCAGCAGCAGCATCTACACACACACAGAGACACACACACACAGAGACACACACACACACACACACACACACACACACACACACAGAGAGACACACACAGACACACACACACCTTGTAAGTTAGGCATGATTCATATCTACGTGGAGACACCAACCCGACGCCGTAGCCTGACGTTAGGCAGACATTCACACAGACACGCAGAGACACAAACACACACACGCGCACACACACACACACACACACACACACACAGACAGAGACACACACACACAGACAGACACGCAGAGACACAAACACACACACGCGCACACACACACACACACACACACAAGTGTACACACACAGCGGCTATGCTATTCCCTTAAAGAGACCGACGCACACGCCAACGTGTGTACCCGTCAGGCTCCTGAGTCTCCCCAGGACCTGAATCCCGCTGTGGTCTCAGCTTTAAGGTGTCAGGTGACTGACCTTCTCGTTGGCCCGGTCTCGGACCTCCTCCAGCTCCCTGATCAGACCGTGGACCACCAGCGCCCCCTCCAGCTTCCTCCTGTAACTGTGCAGATCTCCGTGAAACTTGCTCCACCTGGAGGAGACACCAGAAAACATTCAACCAGCTGACGTCACAGCAGAGGTTCTTTCTTAAAGGGTTGAAAGCTGCAGATTTAAAAGTCTGTGTGTCCATATTTTTGTTGTGCTTGATGCTAACTTGTAGCTAAGCTAGCAGTGAACCAACTTTGTTAAGTAGGTCCATTTTTACTGGGCTGACCTTACAGAAGTCTCTCGTTAGCATCTTACATGCTAACCATAGACAGTTAAAGAAATGCTAACTACGACTCAGATCTGCCCTCTCCTCCCATTGGCCAGTGGCAGCCTACCAGGGGGAGGCAGCCATTGTTGTTCTACCTGTCGTTGAGCTGCTGTCTCCTCCGTCGAACAGTGACCAGGTCGTCGGCGCTGCGTCTCGTCTCCAGTCGGGCTGCCAGGCTGTTGATGGCTGTGATGTGAGCGTCGTCCACCGTCGCGTCCTACACATCAAATATACCTTCAGTGTATTCATAAGCAGATTCATACATGTATCTTGTAGGCATCACATCATCCCTGGGGGCGGATAAGACTCAGAGACACCACAACACTGCACTATGCTATATATTGTACTATACTAATACTGCACTATGCTATATATTGTACTATACTAATACTGCACTATGCTATATATTGTACTATACTAATACTGCACTATGCTATATATTGTACTATACTAATACTGCACTATGTTATATATTGTACTATACTAATACTGCACTATGTTATATATTGTACTATACTAATACTGCACTATGCTATATATTGTACTATAATATAATACCTTTAGTGTATTCATAAGCAGATTCATACAGGCATCCTTGTCTTATACCCCAAGACGTCATCCTACCACAGGCAATAAAACCCATTACCCTTTCATCCCTGGGGGGTGAGAAGACTCTGACCCATCACAAGGCTGCACTATACTATATATTGTACTACACTAATACTGCACTGCACTATACTATATTCAGTGTATTCATAAGCAGATTCATACTAGGCATCCTGCACCCCAAGACATCATCCTACCACAGGCAATAAAACCCATTATATCCCTGGGGGTACTCTGACCCACTACTATACTATATATTGTACTATACTAATACCGCACTAATGCAACCTGCACAGTAGCTTTATCTACATATTCATCATTATTATTTAAGCAGCTGCACATCTTTGTATTCTCAACTTGGATATATTCAAATATTAGGTCTTGTATTTTATCCTAGTATTATTCTAAGTATATTGTATGTATGTATATTGTATCCTAGTATTTCAATATATTTATATTCTGGGCTGTGTGACTGATTTTGCTGCTGGAACACTATAGTGTCTATAGAATTTCCCATGTTATTGGGATTAATATCCATCCATCCATCCATCCATCCATCCATCTCCATCCATCCATCCATCCATCCATCTCAGACTACGTTTACACAGCTTTACACTATAATCTTAAGCAAGCTTATTAAGTGAAGTTATCTCGTTGCTTGGACAGATAATTTCACTTGTTTTCAAACCTTTTCCTCAGATTTAGTGTTTTTATCTTGTTTTTCGACTGCTCTGAAAGTTTTTAGAGTGAGTCTTTAGAAAGACTCGTTTTCAGAGGAGAATTCTCCGTTTGAGTGTAAACAAAGGGCTTAAATTAACCCTGGAATTTCAACATTCTGTTGTTCTTTTTCTACACTTTTCTCCATGTTTTTGTCAATTTTTGTTACTTTTTTGGACGTTTTTTAAATCATGTTTTAGTCAATTTTTTTTTAACAATTTCTTTGTCACCTTTTCCAGTGTTTTTGATGTTTTTTGTCACTTTTTCTGTATTTTTGTTGCTTTTTATCTGCTTTTTTGTAGTTTTTATTAAACATTTGTCACTTTTTTCAACGTTCTTTTCTGATATAGAAAGTTTTTGTAAACCGGTAAAATTTGACCCGAGGACAACACGAGGGTTAAGGGAAATGTCTGTTTGTTTAAATAACCATGTACGTGTAAACAGGGCCCTTAGAGACAGGTTTTTCAAATTAAAAGCGCTGTAGCATTTCAGTGGATGTAATCCCTTAATTTCATAACAAAGCTTTTATTGAAGGGCGGATAAAAACGGTGTTCACTGTTGATATACGTGTTATTTTCTGGATGAATGGATGAGTTCTGTCTCTTAAATGTGGATCAGAGTCTCCCAAAAAGCCCACGATGACATCCTCAAATGTCTCGTTGTGTCCTCAACTCAAAGATATTCATCTTCCTGTCCCAGAGGAGAGACTAGAGGATATTCCCTCACCCCGTCTCCCGTTCCCCTGAACTCGCCGAGTTTCTTCAGCAGCTGAAGTCCGTGTTCGTAATCCTTCCCAACGTCTCCGACGTTAATCATCACCTCCTGCAACACACACAGGTCGGAGACAACATTACACACAGCCACCTGGGAACACGCTGTAAGCTAGGGTGACCAAACGTCCTCTTTTGCCCCGACATGTCCACTTTTTACGTTCTGTCCGGGGCGTCCGTGGGGGGGGGTTATAAATTCATGTAAATGTCTGATTTTCACTGTTTTTCATGGGACCATTGAGCAAGGACTTAAATTGCCTGGCGCATTGCACACAATACTACGGTACTTTGTTGCGTGATGTAATTCCCAAGAGGCGGCTCTGTGACGCGCACATACAGGGAGCAGATCAGACAGGGAGCACATCAGACAGGGAGCACATCAGACAGTGGAGCACATACAGCGAGCAGATCAGACAGGGAGCAGATCAGACAAGAAGCAGATCAGACAAGGAGCAGATCAGACAAGGAGCAGATCAGACAAGGAGCAAATCAGACAGGGAGCACATACAGGGAGCAGATCAGACAGGGAGCAGATCAGACAAGGAGCAGATCAGACAAGGAGCAGATCAGACAAGGAGCAGATCAGACAAGGAGCAGATCAGACAAGGAGCAGATCCGACAGGGAGCAGATCAGACAAGGAGCAGATCCGACAGGGAGCAGATCAGACAAGGAGCAGATCAGAAAGGGAGAAGATTGGACATGGAGCACATCAGACAGTGGAGCAGATCAGACAGGGAGCAGATCCGACAGGGAGCAGATCCGACAGGGAGCAAATCAGACAGGGAGCACATACAAGGAGCAGATCTGACAGAGAGCAGATCAGACAGTGGAGCAGATCTGACAGGGAGCAGATCAGACAGGGAGCACATACAGGGAGCAGATCAGAAAGGGAGCAGATCAGACAAAACATAAAATGGCGAAGCGTAGTTGCAGCTTCACAGATGAACTGCAACTCCCAGTCTCCTACCTTATGTCTCCTCCCCCAGTCTCCAACCTTATGTCTCCTCCCCCAGTCTCCTACCTTATGTCTGATCCAGGCCTCCACCTCTTCCACTTTCTGCAGGAACTCCAGGAAGTCTCTGTTGTCTTCCAGATCTTTCCCCCGCATGGCCAGGGCCTCCTTCAGCTCCTCCCAGTGGCGCTGCAGGTTGGCTGCGCTCCTCTTCACCTCCTTGGACCTGGGGTGTCGAAGGGAAACCAGCTCCTCTCCGGCCTGGAGACACACAACAAGAAGACAGTCTGACCCTGAACTTTGAAGACAATTTCTTTCATTATGTTATTTTGTTAAACGAGTACACACAGTTCTACAGGTTTCGCCAATTCAACGTGATCCACACGCAACAACTGATACATCCAGCTACAAAAAATCCTGGAAGTCTGAACTCAGGGCGGAGGTAAAACGAGGCAATGTTATGGAGCACACCGTCTCGCTGCAGACAAGTGACCTCACCCGAAGCACGGAGCTGATGGTCTCTCTGTGCGCCAGGATCTCGGCCTCGAACACCTGATGTTTTTGGAGAAGCTTCATCTTGGCCTGAAGAGTGCTGAGGTCGGCTTTACCGTCTTCCGCCATCTTCTGCCTCCGCTCAGACGCCCACTCCTCGGCCTGAAGACACAAAGACAGGTTTATATAGACCTTAGTGGTCCCTAATACTGTATCTGAAGTCTCTTTTATATAGACCTTAGTGGTCCCCTAATACTGGATCTGAAGTCTCTTTATATAGACCTTAGTGGTCCCCTAATACTGTATCTGAAGTCTCTTTATATAGACCTTAGTGGTCCCCTAATACTGTATCTGAAGTCTCTTTATATAGACCTTAGTGGTCCCTAATACTGTATCTGAAGTCTCTTTTATACAGACCTTAGTGGTCCCTAATACTGTATCTGAAGTCTCTTTTATATAGACCTTAGTGGTCCCTAATACTGTATCTGAAGTCTCTTTTATATAGACCTTAGTGGTCCCCTAATACTGTATATGTATATATAGTATGTGTTGTATCTTATATAGAACCTTAGTGGTCCCCCCCTAATACTGTATCTGAAGTCTCTTTTTAGTTAGTTACCTCGGCAACGTCTCGGTTGAAGATGCACAGCATCCTGCAGAGCTCCAGCTCCTCCCTGCGTTTGACGGACAGCTCCCTGATCCTGTCCCGACGCTGGAGGAGGGCTTTGAGTTTGGCTTTGACCAATCGGCTCTTCTCTCTGCTCAGCAGCTTCCTCAACCGCTCGACAGATCCTTCAGAGAGGACAGCTGGGGGGGGGGAGAGGGAGAGTTCAGAATTTTTGACTTTAAGAATTTTTAAGACCTCGTGAGAATTTTGTAAAAAGTAAAGGCCTTATACATACCCCTAGTCCTCTAAAGTACCCCTAGGGGGACACACACCCCCTGCAGTCCTCCAAAGTACCCCTAGGGGGAAACATACCCCTAGTCCTCCAATGTACCCCTAGGGGGACACATACCCTTGCAGTCCTCCAAAGTACCCCTACAGGGACACAAACCCCTTGTCCTCCAAAGTACCCCTAGGGGTACACATACCCCCTGCAGAAACACTGCTGTACAGTATCTCACCTGTGTTGTGGATTTAAAACCCTTCCTGGCCTAATAGTTAACTTCAGGCCCTGTTTAACACCCTTTCAAAATAAAGTTCCACCAGGAGAGCAGACCTTGTCCTCCTGCGAGCTGAGCAGCTTCTCAAAAGCTTCGTGGCGTTTGATCAAGCCCTCGGTCTCGTCCACCGTGTTTCCCAGAGTGCTGTTCTGCAGCAGGATCTGTGGAGAGATCGAACCTGCGG
>CM049390.1:957679-987679 GCA_026937815.1 Etheostoma perlongum | reverse complement strand
GAAGAAGAAGAAGATGTTTACCGTGTTGAGGAAGGAGAATTCTGGCGCGCTAGCGTTAGCTCCTCCTTCCGTCGCTCCGCATGGACTCGGAGCTCCTCCCACCGCGCCACCACTTCCTGCTGCACTTCCTGTAGGCGGAGCTTCAGCTGAGGCGAGCAGAGGTTCAGGATGGAGCCGACGACATCCAGCTGCTCCTGCAACTGCAACACACGACAACGACACAAATACACAACAACAACACACGACAACAACAAATACACAACAACAACACAAATACACAACAGCAACACACGACAACGACACAAATACACAACAACAACACAAATACACAACAGCAACACACGACAACAACACAAATACACAACAACAACACACGACAACAACACACATACACAACAACACACAATACACAACAGCAACACACGACAACGACACAAATACACAACAACAACGACAAAATACACAACAACAACACACGACAACAACACACATACACAACAACAACACAAATACACAACAGCAACACACGACAACAACACAACACAACAACAACAACAACACACATACAAACAACACAAATACACAACAGCAACACACGACAACACAAATACACAACAACAACACACGACAACAACACACATACACAACAACAACACAAATACACAACAGCAACACACGACAACAACACACATACACAACAACAAAAAATACACAACAGCAACACACGACAACAACACACATACACAACAACAACACAAATACACAACAGCAACACACGACAACACAAATACACAACAACAACAAATACACAACAGCAACACACAACAACACAAATACACAACAACAACACAAATACACAACAGCAACACACGACAACAAAATACACAACAACAACACAAATACACAACAGCAACACACGACAACAACACAAATACACAACAGCAACACACAACAACACAAATACACAACAACAACACAAATACACAACAACAACACACGACAACAACACAAATATACAACATCACACGACAACAACACAAATACACAACAAACACAACAACAACACAAATACACAACAGCAACACACAACAACACAAATACAGAACAACACAAATACACACAACAACACACGACAACAACACACACACATCAACAAGACACAACAACAACAAAACAAATACACAACAACAACAAATACACAACAACACACGACAACAAAACAAATACACAACAACACATGCACACACATCATCAACAACAACAAATACACACATAATAACAAATACACAACACCAACACACCACAACAAATACACACATCAACACACCACAATAAATACACACAACAACAAAACAAGTACACAACAACAACACAACAACAACAATTACACACATCAACACACCACAACAAATACACACATCAACATCAAATACACACATAAAGCGTATAAGCCCCTTTAAGGAACAGCTGGGTCATGTTTGGTCATCAGAATAAATCTCTACACAACTTCCTCCTTCAACAGCCCTGAGACTGGTTGCCGTGGCTACCTGTTGCTCGGTGACGGCGAGCTCGTGGAGCAGAGCTTCGTGTTTCCTCAGCTGTGACATCACTCCTCGCACATCCTTCGCCACGTCGTCAGGGATGCTCTTCTGCCGCTCCTGCAGAGACATGGACGCATTTCACTTCAAAAAACACACGCTCATCTTCAGGGTCAGAACTGTATTTTGAGGTTGTACCAGAATACGTTTCCATGGTTACATTTCCAAAAACACCATATTTTTGTTGTACTGCACATTGCTGCAGACCCTGTTTTCACCCTGTTTGTTTAGGTCTCTGTTTTATCTGTTTTATTATTTTTATCATGTCAGAAGCAGAGTATGAGGGTCCTGACAGTACCTAGGTAAGGACTACTAGCCAGTCAGAAACAGAGTATGAGGGTCCTGACAGTACCTAGGTAAGGACTACTAGCCAGTCAGAAACAGAGTATGAGGGTCCTGACAGTACCTAGGTAAGGACTACTAGCCAGTCAGAAGCAGAGTATGAGTGTCCTGACAGTACCTAGGTAAGGACTACTAGCCAGTCAGAAGCAGAGTATGAGGGCCCTGACAGTACCTAGGTAAGGACTACTAGCCAGTCAGAAACAGAGTATGAGTGTCCTGACAGTACCTAGGTAAGGACTACTAGCCAGTCAGAAGCAGAGTATGAGGGCCCTGACAGTACCTAGGTAAGGACTACTAGCCAGTCAGAAGCAGAGTAGGAGGGTCCTGACAGTACCTAGGTAAGGACTACTAGCCAGTCAGAAGCAGAGTATGAGGGCCCTGACAGTACCTAGGTAAGGACTACTAGCCAGTCAGAAGCAGAGTATGAGGACCCTGACAGTACCTAGGTAAGGACTACTAGCCAGTCAGAAGCAGAGTATGAGGGCCCTGACAGTACCTAGGTAAGGACTACTAGCCAGTCAGAAGCAGAGTATGAGGGCCCTGACAGTACCTAGGTAAGGACTACTAGCCAGTCAGGAGCAGAGTATGAGGGCCCTGACAGTACCTAGGTAAGGACTACTAGCCAGTCAGGAGCAGAGTATGAGGGTCCTGACAGTACCTAGGTAAGGACTACTAACCAGTCAGGAGCAGAGTATGAGGACCCTGACAGTACCTAGGTAAGGACTACTAGCCAGTCAGGAGCAGAGTATGAGGGTCCTGACAGTACCTAGGTAAGGACTACTAACCAGTCAGGAGCAGAGTATGAGGGCCCTGACAGTACCTAGGTAAGGACTACTAGCCAGTCAGGAGCAGAGTATGAGGGTCCTGACAGTACCTAGGTAAGGACTACTAGCCAGTCAGAAGCAGAGTATGAGGGCCCTGACAGTACCTAGGTAAGGACTACTAGCCAGTCAGAAGCAGAGTATGAGGGTCCTGACAGTACCTAGGTAAGGACTACTAGCCAGTCAGAAGCAGAGTAGGAGGGTCCTGACAGTACCTAGGTAAGGACTACTAGACTACTACTATTTATATACTGCATATATTTTTTATTTTTATTTTATATATATTTTTGTTTTTTAAATTTTCTTTATTTTATATATATTATTTTAATTTTATATATTTTAAATCTGTCATTATAAATGCGATACAGATAGATGAGGAAATACATAATATAATATAATATAATATAATATAATATAATATAATATAATATAATATATATGACCTTGATGAGAGTCAGCGCGTCGTTCAGGTCTTGGTAGAAGCGGTAACACTCCTCGGCTCTCTGCAGCCGGTCCTGGCGCTCCCGGGCCACGCCCTTCAAATCCTCCCAGCATGCACTGCAGGCAAACAGACGTCACAATGAACACAGAGTCCACCACGGCGCTGCACCGCCAAAATAAAACCGGCTCATTATGTTTCCCTCTCCTCTGTGACAGACATTTAACCCTTGTGTTGTCCTCAAGGTCAAAACTGAAAATCAACCACATCTGCAGCTGGGTGTTACCTGAGCTGCAGCTGGGTGCTACCTGAGCTGCAGCAGCTGGGTGCTACCTGAGCTGCAGCAGCTGGGTGCTACCTGAGCTGCAGCAGCTGGGTGCTACCTGAGCTGCAGCAGCTGGGTGCTACCTGAGCTGCAGCAGCTGGGTGCTGACCTGCAGCTGCAGCAGCTGGGTGCTACCTGAGCTGCTGCTGGGTGCTACCTGAGCTGCAGCAGCTGGGTGCTACCTGAGCTGCAGCAGCTGGGTGCTACCTGAGCTGCAGCAGCTGGGTGCTACCTGAGCTGCAGCAGCTGGGTGCTACCTGAGCTGCAGCAGCTGGGTGCTACCTGAGCAGCAGCAGCTGGGTGCTACCTGAGCTGCTGCAGCTGGGTGCTACCTGAGCTGCTGCAGCTGGGTGTTACCTGAGCTGCAGCAGTTGGGTGCTACCTGAGCTGCTGCAGTTGGGTGCTACCTGAGCTGCTGCTGGGTGCTACCTGAGCTGCAGCTGGGTGCTACCTGAGCAGCAGTTGGGTGCTACCTGAGCAGCAGCAGCTGGGTGCTACCTGAGCAGCAGCAGCTGGGTGCTACCTGAGCAGCAGCAGCTGGGTGCTACCTGAGCTGCAGCAGCTGGGTGCTACCTGAGCTGCAGCAGCTGGGTGCTACCTGAGCAGCAGCAGCTGGGTGCTACCTGAGCAGCAGCAGCTGGGTGCTACCTGAGCAGCAGCAGCTGGGTGCTACCTGAGCAGCAGCAGCTGGGTGCTACCTGAGCAGCAGCAGCTGGGTGCTACCTGAGCAGCAGCAGCTGGGTGCTACCTGAGCTGCTGCAGCGTCTCTCTGACTGCAGATCTCTGTGGGTGTTTGTTGCGGATCAGTGGAGCAGCCAGCTCGCTGCAGCTCTGCAGTCTCTCTTCTCCGACTTCCAGCTGCTTCAGGAAACCTTCAAACTTCCCCCGCAGCAACTGCAACATGCCACACAAACACAGCAACGCGTTACTTCACAGGGACATATGGTCATCTTTACCTTTATCCCCTTCATCATCATCAGATCATCTTTGTTTTTTCATTAAACAGAGCTAATGATCACATTGTCTTCATGCATGCACACACACACACACACACACACACACACACACACACACGCACGCACACACAAGCACACACTTGGTTGTCTCCTTTAGGGTCAGAGAATGAAACATGAGTCAAAATGTCAATTTGTGACGTAAAATGTTAAAAAGCATGAATGTAGAAAAAACAAACATGAGAAAAATGTCAATAAAAGTGACTAAAATGTTAAAAAAGTGACAAATGTAAAAAACAAACAAATTTCAAATAAAGACAAATGTAAACAAAAGTGACTAAAATTTGAACAAATTGTAAAAAAAAATGTGAAAAAAAGAAAATTAACAAAAAACGTGACCAAAAATGTGAAAAAAACAAAAACAATTTTTTTAAATTAAAAATTTTGGGGAAAAACCCACGAAAATTTCAAAAGGCTCAGAAAAAGTCGAAAAACGTTGAAAAATCGACAAAATCATCGGGGGAACGACACAAAAGGGTCGAAAAAGACGACATAACCTTCATAAAAAGGTCTTTATTTGAAATGTTGACTCAGAAAAACAAAGACTTGCAGGTTGACGAGAAGACAACACGAAGGTTAAGTTGCTGTCCTTGGCGTCCTATACACACACACACACACACACACACACACACACACACACACACACACACACACACACACACACACACACACACACACACACACACACACACACACACACACACACACACACACACACACACACACACACACACACACACACACACACACACGGATAATATGAGCCCGTCAGGTCGCACCTGTACGTGTTGGTAGTCGTTGCCAGGTCCTGAGACTCGGCTGTCGGTCTCTGGTGGGTCATCCAGTCCTCCAAGTCCAGCGCCTCTCGGCTGAACTCGTGGAGACGGAGGACTTCCTTTAACCTCTGACCCCTGGAGGGAGAAAGGTGAAGTCAATGGGTGAAATCGGGGCCGTGCACCTTCAGCCCCGACAAGGTTTATATAGAGAGAGAGCTTTTAATTACCACGAGTTACCATGCAGGTCTCTGCTGATTGGTCGGTCCCTCCAGAAAAACGTGATTATGAGAACGCATAATCAGCCAAAGTCCGCATATTCATGCAGGGGGGCCGCATTTTTTAATAATGCAGGGTTTGCATGATTTCATAATCCCGCATTTTCATTGCAAAAAAGTCACAAATATCGTCTGGACTTCCTGTAAAGGCGCGACCACGTGACTGCGTTCAGTCAGCCGTTGCTGTGGTGGCCGGGTTGGTTCAGTGGTAGAGCGGGCGCACATGTACTGAGAAGTTTATGACTCAATGCAGAGGTCCAAGGTTCAAATCCAACCTGTGACAATTTTTCCTGCA
Organism: Etheostoma perlongum; assembly: GCA_026937815.1. Lineage (NCBI taxonomy): Eukaryota > Metazoa > Chordata > Actinopteri > Perciformes > Percidae > Etheostoma > Etheostoma perlongum. Next base: position 981,795 of record CM049390.1, on the reverse strand, counting down.
TGTTTGAGACCGAGTCCAGGACAGAATAAAGGTCTTATACATGACAGTATCAAGACAATCATTCTGGTTTCCCTTTCCCTCCAATATTATTATCAACATAATAAAGACACCTGGACTCGGTCCAGACCAGAAGCCATATTGGGCAGGACCAGTGGCCGAGACCGAGACAAGTCCGAGTCCAAATACTAGCGAGTCCGAGATAAGTCCGAGACCAGAGAAAAACGGTCTTGAGTCCGGACTCGAGTACTACAGCCCTGGTTAAAAGTAAATAAAACAACAACCCAGAGCTTCTCAAGACACGGCGGCTTCAAACCACCTAACCACTCGAAGTACCTACTTGTAGAGACAATAAGAAAACCGCAACCGGAACGCAGCACCGGCGCCCCAGGTGGAGAAAGGGGGGTGGAGCTCTGCAGAGTACTGGAAGAACAGCGTGAGTATTCACCTGCGAGCCGCCTGGTGCTGCAGCTGCTGGTTCAGGCTGCTGAGGCGACTGTAGGGCCTGCGGAGCTCCTCCAGGGTCCAGGTCTGGACCGCCTGCTCCACCTGGTCTCCCAACTCTTCCACCTCCACCTGCAGCACCTCCAGCTGGCCCTCCAACACCTGCAGCCAAGGAATCATCAGGATACTGTTCACAAAAGACCCGTCCCTCCAGAAAAACACGACTATGCGATCGCATAATTCAACGCGTAATCGGCCAAAGTCTGCATATTTATGCGGGGGGGGTTTCATAAATGTAAATACTTTGGAATACGGCACACTTTCGGGCTTGCATGGTTTCATAATCCTGCATTTTTGTTTCAAAAAAGTCACAAATATCTTAGCGGAAAGTTGAAAAATGTTGCGTTACTTCACACAAGAGCAGCCATTTTCCTGTGTTGCCATGGGAACGTTACGAAGTGACGTAATCACACGACAAGACAAACTGTCTCTTTTTCATCAAACTTCAAAGTTTTTTAAAGTTCCCACAGTTTCATCGCATAAAATTGCATAAATATCCTGCATATTGCATCGTATTTTTTAAGTAAAAACATAATCAAGGATTTTTGCAACAATCACAAAAAAACTTTGGGTTTTTCTAGGACGACTGAAGGACCAGGACCAGGACCAGGACTGGGACCGGGACCAAGACCCCCCCCCCCACTGTTCCATAACCCTCTCCACCCCTAGACATGTTAAATTGTTGTCTTCAGGTCAAATTTGCCCCTTTAAAAAATGTCTATATCAGAAATATGGGTTTGTTTTGAACCCTCTGAGCCCTGAGGCCATCAACCCTGGTGTCTACTGTCCAGATATCAACATCATGTCTTTCAGGACAAACTGGGTTAGTAGAATATTTGGACTGCATTGAGGTCACTTGCATGTTAAAAATGGTTGTAGGACCTTAAAGACAAATAAATAAATAAATAAAAAGGAACATGAATCTCTCAGATATGTATTGATATCACAGACAGAGCAGGACAAGCCAGTCTCTCTAAACCACGTCTCATATGTCCTGGGAGTCCCACTGGGAAGAAATAATCATCATAACTTAGACAGAAGACAAAATACAGACACATCAAAGCTGTTTTTGGTTGTGGACGAGTCTCTGGGTTCCACAGGGTTTTAACCAAAGTACCTCAAAACTGGACTGGGTTCCTTGTGGCCAGCTGGTCTTTCCCTTTCTGGATTTTTTATTTTAATATACTGTACATCGGCCGATATTTCGGCATATTGGATTTTTGAATTCCCAAATATACGTATCGGTATCAGCCTTAAAAATCCTTTATGGGCCGGGCTCTCCTCCATCCTGGACCCGCTTAAAAGCTTTTTGTTGGGGAATTCGGGTTCGACATTAGACCCGGAGCCTTCATGTGGAGACGCGAGGTACCTGGTGTTTGGTGACGAGACTCTGAGTGGACAGCTCGTCTTTGCCGTCGTCCTCGGTGTTCACCAGAGTCAGAGTCTCAGTCAGCCTGGACTCCAGCTCCGAGCAGTCCAACAGCAGCTGGAGACATTCAGAGAGACATTCAGAGAGACATGCAGAGGGACACGCAGAGAGACATGCAGAGAGACACGCAGAGACATTCAGAGAGACATTCAGAGAGACACGCATTCAGGGACATTCAGAGATAGACATTCAGAGAGAGACATTCAGAGAGACATGCAGAGAGACATGCAGAGAGACATGCAGAGGGACACGCAGAGAGACACGCAGAGAGACATGCAGAGAGACACGCAGAGAGACATTCAGACATTCAGAGAGACACGCAGAGACATGCAGAGAGACATGCAGATAGACATTCAGAGGGACACGCAGAGAGACATTCAGAGGGACACGCAGAGAGACATTCAGAGAGACATACCAGATAGACATTCAGCACAAAAGAAATCTAAGATAATCCACTTCTCTTGATATCTGTCCCCCCCTCACCTGTTCTCTGGTGACGGCCTTGCTCAGGTGAGCTGTCCTCCTGTTGCACGCGTCCTCTAGCTCCTCCCACTCTCCACTCAGCTGTGTGCACCTGAAACACACAGTCAGGTATCAGGAGGACAGGAACTCCAACTACAGGCTCGTTGGAGACAAACTGGTCCTCGTCTGTGAAGTGGAGGGGGGGGTCTCTGTCTGTCTGTCTGTCTCTCTGTCTCTTTCTATCGGTCTTTCTTTCTTTCTGTCTGTCTTTCTTTATGTCTTTCCGTCTATCTGTCTCTGTCTTTCTTTCTGTCTCTGTCTTTCTTTCTGTCTCTGTCTTTCTGTCCTCCTGTCTGCGGTATATTTGAACAGTTTCCAGGCGATGTCAGGCTGAACAGGAAGTCACAGAAACACTGTGGTGCAATTCTGATTTAATAAAATCTAATCAGGTCCAAATATCCGAATTAAAACAGCTGGGACACGGTCTCCAGCTGTTTTAATTAGGACAGAGTAGCTCTCCGAATGCTCTACATGAGATCTGATGCTGATGTTAATCAACAGACTGGAGAGGATCTGATCACCTTCAGTCTCTCTGACTTCTAAACGTCACTATCAGCCTCACATGTTGTACAGAATAACCCTTAAATCAGACTAATGGCAGTTAAATCCCTCCGATTCAAAATCAATAACAAGTTTATATAAAACATCGTCATGTTGAGTCGACTCTGAACCAATCAGCTGTTAGCTCAGCTGAGAGGCCGGCGTTTCCCAGCATGCTCAGGGTCCGCCTGGGTGTTGCAGTCGGTGAAAACCGACAGCGCCGCCTGGCTCTCAGACCTGCGGCCGCCTCGATCCCATGAGGTCATCGCTGCCCAAGTGTGCACGACGTCAGAGCGAGTCGGGATCAAGACGGACACAAATCTACCCAGCATGCAACGGGCTGCGGCGACCCGGCTCATCTCCAACGAGCCTTTTGTCTCAGTCGACCCTGCGGAGAACCAGCACGTCACCTCTGGAGCACCTCCTCTGCGTCTGATTGGCTGGATTTGGCCAGGCCCCGCCCCTTCTCCAAGACGTGGTTCAGGTGTTTTCGGTGGGCGTACACTTCCGCCTGCAGCTCCTAGGTGAACACATCATGATTAAGATGTTATTTTGTTTTAAAAAAAGGCTGAAATATGAAATAAAATCGACCTTCATGTGTCAGAACTCGCCCTTTGGAACATATTTAACGTAATATTTACAGTAACTTCCTGTAACGGTTGTCCAAGAAGTTCCTGTGAATCCTTTTCACAGTAAAGTAGAGGTACTTCCATTTACAGTATTTTATGTATTCATCGTAAAATACAAAACAATTAAACACAACATAAGATAAAAAAAGTAAAAATACAGTAGTTTACTGTACTATTTACAGTACTATAGTGGCTATATTGTGATTTCTACTGTAATACTTAGACTACTGTCATGTTGTCATGTCAACAAGGTTGTGATGTAACTTTACAGCATTCTACTGTAAAATCATTAGGCCTACTGTAGTGTTACTGTAAAATCTAAAGTAAATAACTGGAGATTACAGCCATTATTTACAGTCTTCTTTCTTACCACCAGAGTCTCATTCTGCGGAGTACATCTATTGGCTATACGTTGTCTTTCTCTACATTCTGACCTGTCCCCAGTGGTAGGCCTACCTTGTGTTTCTGCATGAGGCTGGTGGCCTCAGCCAGAGACCTGTCCCCAGCTGGTAGGCCTACCTTGTGTTTCTGCATGAGGCTGGTGGCCTCAGCCAGAGACCTGTCCCCAGCTGGTAGGCCTACCTTGTGTTTCTGCATGAGGCTGACGGCTCCGGCCAGAGACCGGTAGTATCCTGTGGATCCAGAGGCGGGAATGTGTTCAGAGATCCAGCTGAGTTCCAGGTCCACATCATGATAGAAACCAAAGAGAAGCACCGACGCCTCCAGCTGGGCTCGGCGCCGGTCCAGAGGATCCTGCAGAGACTTGAACCTGCAGCACAAACTGATATCAGTCCCCCAAAATCACAAAACCACATCAACATGTCCCACTGCGTCTACGGCTTTACATGACTATGCTTTGGTTAAAAACAGAATTTCTCTGGTGTCCCCCCTCTCATTCCCCCTGCTCTGGTGTTCCCCCTCTCATTCCCCCTGCTCTGGTGTTCCCCCTCTCATTCCCCCTGCTCTGATGTTCCCCCCCTCTCATTCCCCCTGCTCTGGTGTTCCCCCTCTCATTCCCCCTGCTCTGGTGTTCCCCCCTCTCATTACCCCTGCTCTGGTGTTTCCGAGCCCCTAAACTGGAGACATTTGGAAACACTTCTGACCCGTTTTGGTTTGGAATGCACATTGCTGCAGCTCCTCTTTTCACCCTGTGTGTTGAGCTCTCTGTTTAACCTACAGAGTGAGACATCTCACTTCTGTTCTCTCTTTGCTGGGAGTCGCACATGCGCGGTACCTAGGTAAGGACTACTAGCCAGTCAGAAGCAGAGTATGAGGGCCCTGACAGTACCTAGGTAAGGACTACTAGCCAGTCAGGAGCAGAGTATGAGGGTCCTGACAGTACCTAGGTAAGGACTACTAGCCAGTCAGGAGCAGAGTATGAGGGCCCTGACAGTACCTAGGTAAGGACTACTAGCCAGTCAGGAGCAGAGTATGAGGGTCCTGACAGTACCTAGGTAAGGACTACTAGCCAGTCAGGAGCAGAGTATGAGGGTCCTGACAGTACCTAGGTAAGGACTACTAGCCAGTCAGAAGCAGAGTATGAGGGTCCTGACAGTACCTAGGTAAGGACTACTAGCCAGTCAGGAGCAGAGTATGAGGGCCCTGACAGTACCTAGGTAAGGACTACTAGCCAGTCAGGAGCAGAGTATGAGGGCCCTGACAGTACCTAGGTAAGGACTACTAGCCAGTCAGGAGCAGAGTATGAGGGTCCTGACAGTACCTAGGTAAGGACTACTAGCCAGTCAGAAGCAGAGTATGAGGGTCCTGACAGTACCTAGGTAAGGACTACTAGCCAGTCAGGAGCAGAGTATGAGGGTCCTGACAGTACCTAGGTAAGGACTAATAGCCAGTCAGGAGCAGAGTATGAGGGTCCTGACAGTACCTAGGTAAGGACTAATAGCCAGTCAGGAGCAGAGTATGAGGGTCCTGACAGTACCTAGGTAAGGACTAATAGCCAGTCAGGAGCAGTATGAGTATGAGTATGAGGCCCAACACTGACCTCTCTCCATTAGTGCATGTATAGGACCTGAGCATGTGTGTGTGTAGTTCAGGTGTGTGTAGTGTGTAATAACAATAGAGTGTAAATTGTAATTTCCCCATAGGGGATCAATAAAGAGTAAAAACTATAAAAACAATTCTGAATTAAATTATTATAAAGGCATCCTATGGACGATGGTGTCTGGGACGGGACTCACAGCGTGAGGTAGGTGTCGGTCTCCTGGAGGATCCTCTGGGAGTCAAAGTGGTTGGAGGCCAGGTGCTGGGCCCTGCTCACGATGGAGTTGATCTTCTCCGCCAGCTCCTTTGCCTCCTGCTCCAGCTGCTGATGCTCCTGAAGAAAAACAACCAACAACCCCCAAAATTACTGTCTGTCAGAGGTGGAGAGGTGGAGTTAATGGGATGTATTTATATAGAGCTTTTCTAGTCTTAACAAGACACACATTCACACTCCGATGGCTAGTAGTCCTTACCTAGGTACTGTCAGGACCCTCATACTCTGCTTCTGACTGGCTAGTAGTCCTTACCTAGGTACTGTCAGGGCCCTCATACTCTGCTTCTGACTGGCTAGTAGTCCTTACCTAGGTACTGTCAGGACCCTCATACTCTGCTTCTGACTGGCTAGTAGTCCTTACCTAGGTACTGTCAGGACCCTCATACTCTGCTTCTGACTGGCTAGTAGTCCTTACCTAGGTACTGTCAGGACCCTCATACTCTGCTTCTGACTGGCTAGTAGTCCTTACCTAGGTACTGTCAGGGCCCTCATACTCTGCTTCTGACTGGCTAGTAGTCCTTACCTAGGTACTGTCAGGACCCTCATACTCTGCTCCTGACTGGCTAGTAGTCCTTACCTAGGTACTGTCAGGACCCTCATACTCTGCTTCTGACTGGCTAGTAGTCCTTACCTAGGTATTGTCAGGGCCCTCATACTCTGCTTCTGACTGGCTAGTAGTCCTTACCTAGGTACTGTCAGGGTCCTCATACTCTGCTTCTGACTGGCTAGTAGTCCTTACCTAGGTACTGTCAGGGTCCTCATACTCTGCTCCTGACTGGCTAGTAGTCCTTACCTAGGTACTGTCAGGACCCTCATACTCGGGGTTCAGTGTCTTGCCCAAGGACACTTCGACATGGGAATACAGGGCCAGGGATTGAACCACCAACCTTCTACCACTAAGCCACAGCCGCCCCATTACATTTACTTGAGTACGTTTTAGAAACAATTATTTTTCTGGATTTTCGAACCTGCTCTGGAGGAGAAAACAACGGGGAAATGAAACGCCACACGCCGGTCAATCTTAAAAGGGGGGTTTCCGTCCTAATTATGCTTTTAAACCAAACTTTGACTTGGGTAAATTAAGTAAGTAAACTAAGTATAACTCCTCCCTCTAAGTAATAACTCCTCCCTCAAAAGGTAACTCCTCCCTCTAAGTGCAACCCCTCCCTCTAAGTGTAACTCCTCCCTCCAAATATAACTCCTCCCTCTAAGCATATCTCCTCCCTCCAAGTATAACTCCTCCCTCCAAGTATAACTCCTCCCTCCAAGTATAACTCCTCCCTCCAACTATAACTCCTCCCTCCAACTATAACTCCTCCCTCCAACTATAACTCCTCCCTCCAAGCATAACTCCTCCCTCCAAGTACAACTCATCCCTCCAATCATAACTCCTCCCTCCAAGTATAACTCCTCCCTCCAAGTATAACTCCTCCCTTTAAGTGTAACTGTACTGAGTGCTGACCTTCAGAAGCTGTCGACTGGAGCGGAGGTCGTGACCTTTGGCAGCGTTGCTCAGCATCCATTGGATGGCCTCATCTTCAGCCTGGCGTCCTGACAAGAGAAGAAGAAAAACTTCTGTTATGAAGTGTGGACAGAGTGGACAAAGAAGTAGGAGTCCAACCCAGATCCTGGGTCCATTTCATCCCCGGTGTGGTTCGTTTCCCAGGGCAACCAAAGCCATTGTACACAAATCAACTGAATAACTTTAACTCAACTCATAGCAGAAAGAAAATTAGATCAACTGGCGTTGCATAGTCTGTCCACCAGAGGACGCTCTACAACGTCCCTGTTAGTGATGGCGTTGCATAGTCTGTCCACCAGAGGACGCTCTACAACGTCCCTGTTAGTGATGGCGTTGCATAGTCTGTCCACCAGAGGACGCTCTACAACGTCCCTGTTAGTGATGGCGTTGCATAGTCTGTCCACCAGAGGACGCTCTATATCGGCATATCGTTTTTTTAAATAACCAAATATACGTATCGGGATCGGCCTTAAAAATCATTTATGGGTCGGGCTCTCATCCAGAGTCTGGCTGTATACCAGACTCTCTCTATGTGCAATAAATGACAGCATTATCAAAGCAATTTTCAGTCCGTGTTTTACCTGCAGCAGCTCCATCAGCTGCTCCTGCTGTCCTGCCTGTCTCAATTTGTCTCCTCTGTCGGCCATCTTGTCCTGAAGTCTCCTCCACCGGCTGCCGAGCTGAGATAACTTCCTGCTGATGCTCTGGCTGTTGTAGTGCTCTTCAGCAAGCATCTCCTGCCCCAGCTGAACATATACATGCATCATTTAAAGAGTAACTTCTGTATTTTTCAACCCGGACCCTTTTTTCCTGTGTTTTGTGTCAAAGCTAGTGATGGGAACAACAATTTTATAGAATTGAGTAGTAAGCAAGACAAAACAATGCAATGTTTGCTGTTATTCGGCCAAAGTGCGCTATCAGTTTAAAAGTGCTGTTTTTCCTGCTGACAGGCTCAGATTATTAGTGAGTAAGACTGAGTTAGTAAGATCCTTTTAGTTAAACATGAAATAAACCTGAAATCACCATCACCAAACCCACCACCAGATATGCTGCTCTATACACACTAAAAGTAGTGATTATCTACATGGAGTCTGGTGGAGATATGCTGCTCTATACATGCTAAAAGTAGTGATTATTTACATGGAGTCTGGTGGAGATATGCTGCTCTATACACGCTAAAAGTAGTGATTATTTACATGGAGTCTGGTGGAGATATGCTGCTCTATACACGCTAAAAGTAGTGATTATTTACATGGAGTCTGGTGGAGATATGCTGCTCTATACATGCTAAAAGTAGTGATTATTTACATGGAGTCTGGTGGAGATATGCTGCTCTATACACGCTAAAAAGTAGTGATTATTTACATGGTGTCTGGTGGAGATATGCTGCTCTATACACATGCTAAAAGTAGTGATTATTTACATGGAGTCTGGTGGAGATATGCTGCTCTATACATGCTAAAAGTAGTGATTATCTACATGGAGTCTGGTGGAGATATGCTGCTCTATACATGCTAAAAGTAGTGATTATCTACATGGAGTCTGGTGGAGATATGCTGCTCTATACACGCTAAAAGTAGTGATTATTTACATGGAGTCTGGTGGAGATATGCTGCTCTATACATGCTAAAAGTAGTGATTATTTTCATGAAGTCTGGTGGAGATATGCTGCTCTATACATGCTAAAAGTAGTGATTATTTACATGGAGTCTGGTGGCGATATGCTGCTCTATACATGCTAAAAGTCAGTCAGTTTTCAGTCTTTTAGTCAGTTGTCAGTCAGTTTTGAATCCGTTTCCGGCGCCAGGTCCAGATTATTTCCTGAGCAGCAGTTTACCTGGACCAGTGTGTCCAGCCAGACCTGGTTGGCCTGCATCTCCCGCTCCGCCGCCTCGTGTCTCTTCAGCTTTCGGAGGATGTTGGTGGGGTCGCGGTACGACTCGTCCTCCGCCACCTTAAACTTCTCCTCCATCCACAGCAGCAGCTCATCTGCATCTCTCTGGAACTCCTGCAGGATCAACCAATCAATGACGACTGAATTCACATTAACAGCTCAAGATTTTTTACTAAGGCAGTAAATTGGTTTCAGGTCTTCTAAATATCTGGAATCAGGTATTTACAGCACTGCACATGAGTATAGGAGCCCCTGCTAAAGTTGACTAAAAAGAGGAATAAAAAATCCTCTTTTGGAAATTAATCTTAATGCCTTAATTAAAAAAAATAAGAAAAATCCAAATTTTAAGGACACCAATATATACCTGGATATTGACATGGTGTTATTTCAGTTAGACTAATATCTGGCTTGATTTGCATTGAGAGATGATTTTATAGAAATTTTCCCATGCCAATCTCTGTGTATGGTGGAGGGTATGTGATGATGGGGGGGGGCTATTTTAATTCCAAGGGAACTTTATCAGGATGCATAGTATCCTGATCCATGAATTAACTGGTCTTTAATAATAAAAATCTGCCTCTATGGGAATTTAACATAGGGGTGTATACTTATGCCCCTGTATTTTAACATAGGGGGGTGTATACTTATGCCCCCTGTATTTTAACATAGGGGGTGTATACTTATGCCCCCTGTATTTTAACATAGGGGTGTATACTTATGCCCCCTGTATTTTAACATAGGGGTGTATACTTATGCCCCTGTATTTTAACATAGGGGGTGTATACTTATGCCCCCTGTATTTTAACATAGGGGTGTATACTTATGCCCCTGTATTTTAACATAGGGGGTATACTTATGCCTCCTGTATTTTAACATAGGGGTGTATACTTATGCCCCTGTATTTTAGCATAGGGGGTGTATACTTATGCCCCTGTATTTTAACATAGGGGGTGTATACTTATGCCCCTGTATTTTAACATAGGGGGTGTATACTTATGCCTCCTGTATTTTAACATAGGGGGTGTATACTTATGCCCCTGTATTTTAACATAGGGGGGTGTATACTTATGCCTCCTGTATTTTAACATAGGGGGTGTATACTTATGCCCCCTGTATTTTAGCATAGGGGGGTGTATACTTATGCCCCTGTATTTTAACATAGGGGGTGTATATTTATGCCCCTGTATTTTAACATAGGGGGTGTATACTTATGCCCCTGTATTTTAACATAGGGGGTGTATACTTATGCCCCTGTATTTTAACATAGGGGGTGTATACTTATGCCCCCTGTATTTTAACATAGGGGGTGTATACTTATGCCCCCTGTATTTTAACATAGGGGGGTATACTTATGCCCCCTGTATTTTAACATAGGGGGTGTATACTTATGCTCCCTGTATTTTAACATAGGGGTGTATACTTATGCCCCTGTATTTTAACATAGGGGGGTATACTTATGCCCCCTGTATTTTAACATAGGGGGTGTATACTTATGCCCCTGTATTTTAACATAGGGGGTGTATACTTATGCTCCCTGTATTTTAACATAGGGGGTGTATACTTATGCCCCTGTATTTTAACATAGGGGGTGTATACTTATGCCCCTGTATTTTAACATAGGGGGTGTATACTTATGCCCCTGTATTTTAACATAGGGGTGTATACTTATGCTCCCTGTATTTTAACATAGGGGGTGTATACTTATGCCCCTGTATTTTAACATAGGGGGTGTATACTTATGCCCCTGTATTTTAACATAGGGGGTGTATACTTATGCCCCCTGTATTTTAACATAGGGGGTGTATACTTATGCCCCCTGTATTTTAACATAGGGGGGTGTATACTTATGCCCCTGTATTTTAACATAGGGGGTGTATACTTATGCCCCTGTATTTTAACATAGGGGGTGTATACTTATGCCCCTGTATTTTAACATAGGGGGTGTATACTTATGCCCCCTGTATTTTAACATAGGGGGTGTATACTTATGCCCCCTGTATTTTAACATAGGGGTGTATACTTATGCCCCTGTATTTTAACATAGGGGGTGTATACTTATGCTCCCTGTATTTTAACATAGGGGGTGTATACTTATGCCCCTGTATTTTAACATAGGGGGTGTATACTTATGCCCCTGTATTTTAACATAGGGGTGTATACTTATGCCCCTGTATTTTAACATAGGGGGTGTATACTTATGCCCCTGTATTTTAACATAGGGGGTGTATACTTATGCCCCTGTATTTTAACATAGGGGGTGTATACTTATGCCCCTGTATTTTAACATAGGGGGGTGTATACTTATGCCCCTGTATTTTAACATAGGGGGTGTATACTTATGCCCCTGTATTTTAACATAGGGGGTGTATACTTATGCCCCTGTATTTTAACATAGGGGGTGTATACTTATGCCCCTGTATTTTAACATAGGGGGGTGTATACTTATTATATTTTTAATAATAATACCTGGTATTTCTTTGAAGCCAGGAGCAGACTCCTCCTCTGCCGGCTGCTGTCCTTCAGCGTCCTGCTGGCTCTCTGGAGGCTGCGGCTCCGCTGCCTGATGCTACAACAGTCACTCAGGGGTTAGAACAGCTAGTTACACCACAAACACACACATATACACACACACAAAGACACACGCACACAAAGACACATATACACGCACACACACACACACGCACGCACGCACGCACGCACAGGTAACACACACACGCACGCACACACACACACACACACACACACACATACACACAGAGACACATATACACGAAGACACATATACACGCCTTCGCACGCACACACACACACACGCACGCACGCACGCACAGGTAACACACACACGCACGCACACACACACACACACACACACATACACACACACACACACATACACACACACACACATACACACACACACACACAAAGACACATATACACACACACAAAGACACACATACACACCCAACACACTCACGCGCGCACATACGCATGCACGCACGCACGCACACAGTCATTTAGGGGTTAAAACAGCTAGGTAGAACACATAGGTACTAGTATATATATATATTTGTTTTGTTGGGTGTTGTCCATCTGTTTTCATATTTAACTATGATATTCTATATTCTATATTCTAACATATGTGTGTCTGCTGGTTGTCTTACTGCTTGGCAGCGTAGTGCTGCTGGTTGATGAGCTCCTGGCTGCGTTGGGTGAAATGGTCGACTCGCTGGTCTGAAGCCTTCAGGAGGCCTTCCAGCTCCTCCTGCCGGCCCAGACTGTGGACACTGTCCACCGAGTCCTGCATCCACAAGCACACATATGTTAACCCTCCTGGTGTCCTCGGGTCTCTTTTATATAGACCTTAGTGGTCCCCTAATACTGTATCTGAAGTCTCTTTATATAGACCTTAGTGGTCCCTAACACTGTATCTGAAGTCTCTTTATATAGACCTTAGTGGTCCCTAATACTGTATCTGAAGTCTCTTTTATATAGACCTTAGTGGTCCCTAACACTGTATCTGAAGTCTCTTTTATATAGACCTTAGTGGTCCCTAATACTGTATCTGAAGTCTTTTATATAGACCTTAGTGGTCCCTAATACTGTATCTGAAGTCTCTTTATATAGACCTTAGTGGTCCCCTAATACTGTATCTGAAGTCTCTTTTTATATAGACCTTAGTGGTCCCCTAATACTGTATCTGAAGTCTCTTTATATAGACCTTAGTGGTCCCCTAATACTGTATCTGAAGTCTCTTTTATATAGACCTTAGTGGTCCCCTAATACTGTATCTGAAGTCTCTTTTATATAGACCTTAGTGGTCCCTAATACTGTATCTGAAGTCTCTTTTATATAGACCTTAGTGGTCCCCTAATACTGTATCTGAAGTCTCTTTTATATAGACCTTAGTGGTCCCTAATACTGTATCTGAAGTCTCTTTTATATAGACCTTAGTGGTCCCTAATACTGTATCTGAAGTCTCTTTATATAGACCTTAGTGGTCCCCTAATACTGTATCTGAAGTCTCTTTATATAGACCTTAGTGGTCCCCTAATACTGTATCTGAAGTCTCTTTTATATAGACCTTAGTGGTCCCCTAATACTGTATCTGAAGTCTGACCTTAGTGGTCCCCTCTTTTATATAGACCTTAGTGGTCCCTAATACTGTATCTGAAGTCTCTTTATATAGACCTTAGTGGTCCCTAATACTGTATCTGAAGTCTCTTTTATATAGACCTTAGTGGTCCCTAATACTGTATCTGAAGTCTCTTTTATATAGACCTTAGTGGTCCCTAATACTGTATCTGAAGTCTCTTTATATAGACCTTAGTGGTCCCTAATACTGAATCTGAAGTCTCTTTTATATAGACCTATAGGCAAGCTTGGGGGGGCATATTAATGTTAAAAAACCTCATAAAGGGACATTTTCATGACATGGGACCTTTAAATTATCTGTAGCTGCTTTTGCCAATGTTTAGTTTGAGTTCACGTTATAATCAAGCTGTTAGCTAGCGGCTAGCTGAATTAGCTGATAGCTAGTGGCTAGCTGAATTAGCTGTTAGCTAGCGGTTAGCTGAATTAGCTGTTAGCGTCCTTACCCCGACGTCTTTGACCCTCAGTCGGGCTTCGTGTCCAGACAGCGCCGCCTCGATCCGGTCTCCCTCCTGGTTCAGCCTCTGGAGCTCCACCCCCTGCTCCAAACACTCCTTCCTGCTGGTCCACAGCCGATCAAGCTCGGACCAATCAGCCTTCAGGTTGTCAAGCGTTTGTTGGATGTCGACGCCTCCCGTCTTCCCATTGGACGAGCCCTGCAGAAGAGACTTCCCCGACTTCTCCAAGTCTTTCCATCTGCGAAAAACATAAACACGGGGGACTTCATTATTACATATTACATGTATATTATTATTATTATTTAATTATTATTATTATATTATACAGTACAAAGGCATCAAAACTATGAATGCACACATTCAGAATACAGAATTATGTGTATTTGTATGTGAAATGTGTATTTTATTTTGTACCTGCTCCTGTGCTCCTCTATCTCCAGCCGGAGCTCCTGGTGTTGCCCCAGCAACGCCACGGCGGAAGCCACGTCTGCGGCCGTCTCCTCCTGCAGGAGGCGCTCCTGCACCGAGCCGGTCCAGCGCTGCAGCTCCTTGGCCCGGTGTTGGAAGCTCTGCAGCTGGCGGGCGTCCTCCAGGAGGCGCTGTCTGTCTGCAGCCTGGCGCTTAACCTGGGCCACAAGCAGGAGGAAGTATGTTAAAATACAGGGGCATAAGTATACACCCCCCTATGTTAAAATACAGGGGCATAAGTATACACCCCCTATGTTAAAATACAGGGGGCATAAGTATACACCCCCTATGTTAAAATACAGGGGCATAAGTATACACCCCCTATGTTAAAATACAGGGGCATAAGTATACACCCCTATGTTAAAATACAGGGGCATAAGTATACACCCCCTATGTTAAAATACAGGGGCATAAGTATACACCCCCCTATGTTAAAATACAGGGGCATAAGTATACACCCCCCTATGTTAAAATACAGGGGGGCATAAGTATACACCCCCTATGTTAAAATACAGGGGCATAAGTATACTATATATAGAGGCAGGTTTTTATTATTAAAGACCAGTTATTTCATGGATCAGGATACTTTGCATCTTAATAAAGTTCCCTTGGCCTTTAGAATTAAAATGATGTCTTTCTCTCATGGGGGGGGGGTGGACAAATTCTCTGGGCAAGCAAAGCAGGGGAAGGGGAGGTAACCTTGCCCCTTGTGACCTCATAAGGGGAAGATTCCAGATCAGCCCATCTGAGCTTTCATTCTCTGACAACCCCTGAACCAGAGGACATGTAGGGATGAATCAAGACTCCGACCTGGTGCAGCAGGGCCTCCAGACCCTGGACCTCGTCCAAGATGGTTAAAATACAGGGGGACTGCAGTCCCGCCCTGTTAAAATACAGGGGTATAAATACACGCCTATGTTAAAATCCACATCGGGTTCTAAGTCCAGGTCCCACATGACATCGGGACTTTCTTAAAATACAGTGGGCATGTCTTCCACCCCCGTGTTACCTGTCCTCCTATGAAAATCAACACTTTCTGATCTTTTCGTCTCTTTTTAAAATCGACACTTTTCACGTTTTTTAAAATACAGTGGCATAAGTATACACCCCTTTTTAAAATACAGACATTTTACACCCCTTTTTACGTAAGTTTTCGACCAGTTATTTCATGGATCTCTTTTAAAGTTCCCTTGGCCTTTATCGACACTTTTCTCTCGTTTTTCCGTTTTCGTCTCTTTTTCTCAAGTTTTTTTTTCGTGTTATCGTCTCTTTTATCGACAAATTTCTCTCAAGCAAAGCAGGGGAAGGGTTTTGCCTCTTTTTCCTCTCGGAAGATTCCAGTCAGCCCATTGAGCTTTTTTATTCTCTGACAACCCCTCCAGAGGACATTAGGTGTTTTCAAGACTCCTTTGCAGCAGGGCCTCCAGACCCTGTTTTCGTCCAAGATGGTCCTTTTCGGACTGCAGTCCCGCTTTCTGCAACTTTTATCGACACTTTCCACATCGGGTTTTCCAGGTTTTTCGTCCACATTTCTCGGGACTTTTTTTCCGTGTTTTCCACTTTTATCGACACCTTTCCTCCCGTTTTTTTCCGTCTTTTCGTCTCTTTTATCGACACTTTTCTCTCGTTTTTTCCGTGTTTTCGTCTCTTTTTTATCGACACTCGTTTTTTTCCGTGTTTTCGTCTCTTTTATCGACACTTTTCTCTCGTTTTTTTCCGTGTTTTTGTCTCTTTTTCTCGTTTTTTCCGTGTTTTCGTCTCTTTTTCTCTCGTCGACACTTTTTTCTCCTCGTTTTTTCCGTGTTTTCGTCTTTTATCGACACTTTTCTCTCTTTTTTTCCGTGTTTTCGTCTCTTTTTCTCTCGTTTTTTTCCGTGTTTTCGTCTCTTTTATCGACACTTTTCTCTCGTTTCTTTCCGTGTTTTCGTCTCTTTTATCGACACTTTTGTCTCGTTTTATCTGTACGTGTTTTACGCTATCCGCATGTATGTCTACGCTGTATACAGCGGACGTAAACACGAGGACACGTGAAACGGGGGACACGATCCCCGGTCTCCTGGGTGAAAGTCACATGTTTTACCCATCGAGTATTCTACTGATTATTCCATCGATTAAACGAGGAATCGGCTAAGAGATGCTTCTGCTTTATAGGAAATGTCTAAAAGAAAGGTTTAATTTTTAGAAAAAAATGTTTTTGTGGATCTTTTCAATGTTTTTCATAGATGTTTTTCAGAGCTTTGATGTTTTCATAGATGTTTTTCAGAGCTTTATTGATGTTTGAGGATGTTTTTTGCAGCGTTTCTGAAGCTTTTTCCGCAATTTTGGACACTTAAAAACACCCAAATTCAATGAAAGTAGTGAACTGAGCCTTTACTTTACTTGTGAAGAGTGTTGTAGTGAACCATCCACGTTATTTTCCTAAAAAGTTGGTTGAAAGAAACCCAAATGTGTGAAATAGAAACTTGTTGAAAATGGGTCAAATTTGACCCGAGGACAACAGGAGGGTTAAGGCCGAAAAATTAGATTTTTTAATTTTAGACTTTGCATTAAACTCCTATAAACCATGTTTCTCCGTTCTAGATCATGGTCGTACATCTTGGCGACGTCCTTCAGGTAGGCGATCTTGCCCTCCAGGGTCTGGATGTCCCGGAGCGTCTGAGTCTGGAGCTTCTCCTCGGCCTGCAGGGTCAAGGAGCTGCAGCCCACGTCCCCGGCGTCCCCGGCGTCCCCGGCGTCCCCGGCGTCCAGGCCGTGCAGCTGAGCTCTGGCCTCGGCGCAGCTCTGCAGGAAGGACTGCACGTCCGCCGTGCTCAGCAGCTCCTGGCCTTTCTCCTCCTTCAGCCGCTGGATCCGGTCCCACCTGCAGACCCGAAAGACCAGAAGTAGTTCTGTGTCCATCCACACGTTTTTATCCAAATTAAGTTATATTGAATGAAAAATGCCTTCTGGAAACAGTAAGATTCGATGGAATTTCATCAATATCGACTCAAAGGAAAACGTCTCATCTGATTTTCTCTTGATGATATTCGTCTTATGTTATAAACGCTGATGGAAACCTTATCGGCTGAATAAATAATGAATTGCGATTAAGTTTAAGGTCATTTTATGGTTGCAACCCGCCACAAAACAAAGAAGAAGAAGTTGTAGTTCATTTCCCCCCAGTATGTCCTCTCTGTCTCACACATGGGGGGCAACAAAGACAGATGGACGTGGACGGACGAGGAGACGAGAGACTTTCTGGATTTAATTTATCAGGAACTCGTGAAGGACACGGCCGACAAAGGTTAGGACGAGCCGTGGGACGTCCTGCGGAGACAATGGTAGACGCTCAGACAGAGAGACATGTCTCAACAAAGAGTCTCGGTGGTTCTGGACTTCAGATAATTCGATATATATATATATATATATATATATATATATCAGAGGTAACACACTTCTGGAGCCACTAGGGTTTAAGTGCCTTGCTCAGGGGCACACTGGTTGATGTACCGCAGTGGGAATCGAACCCGGGTCTCCCACACCAAAGGCTCCGGTGTACCTTTTGGACACGCTGCTCCGTCTGGCCTGGACCTCTCTCTGTTTACTGTGCCGGCTCTTCACCAGCTCCTCCGCCACGCTGATGATGTCATCCAACTGGCCACGCCCACTCGCCAACTCAGTCAGGAAGTTCTGCAACAGAGAGTTAAAAGGTAACCTTTAGGTTGTCCTCCCGGGTCGAAAAGGGACAAAAATTTCACATTCATACTTGGAAATACTTAAAATAAAATACACATTTTCGTCCTATTTTTAGTTTCCACTACCACCACCTTACTAGTTTTATACTTTATGGAATCCATGGTCAATAACCCTCATTTATATAGAATTATTCCTAATATTAGAGTTAAAAAAGCAGAAATTATGAATTATTTTGACTAATAGTTAAGATCAGAGGAATGAAAGTGATTAATTGTATTTGCAAAGAGCGTTGGAAGGAATCCAATCCATTTTTATGGTTATTTGGTTAAAACGAAACTCATATTTCAGTTATATATATATACACATACACACATGCAAACACACATATACATACATATACTGTATACTATACACTGTTCTTTTAACAACTGACCAGGCTTTACACTGTTTAAGTTAATGTGTCGTGCAGAGGGAAGTCTTCACCTCGTATTTCGCCTGAACCCCTCCCAGGGTGTCGGCGTTGGCGCTGAAGGTGTTCAGGACGTTCTCCTTGTCCTCCATCCACGACTCAAACTCCTGGCAGCTGTTGTAGAACCGGTGCAGACGCAGCGTCTCCTGCAGAAGCAGCGTCTTCGACTGCAAAACACACAACCAGTTGTACTCTACATTCCCTGCATCTTCACAACGTCCTTTAGGCTTTATTTTAAAGGGTCATTTTTCAGCATGGACCTTATTTATTCTCACATTTGTGTGTAAGTGACTGATGTGAAGAAGAGTCTTTACGCTGTAATCGGCAGCCATGAACCGGGCTGTGATGTAACCCTACAGGACAGATGTTGCTGACAGACTCAGATTATTATTCTAAGTGTCTGACAACATTATGGGATGGATCCCTGCAGAGATAGACCTTTTAGTTAAAGAGTAAGATCCTTTTAGTTTAACATGAAACAGAAATCACCATCACCAAACCCACCAGACTCCATGTAAATAATCACTACTTTTAGCGTGTATAGAGCAGCATATCTCCACCAGACTCCATGTAAATAATCACTACTTTTAGCATGTATAGAGCAGCATATCTCCACCAGACTCCATGTAAATAATCACTACTTTTAGCGTGTATAGAGCAGCATATCTCCACCAGACTCCATGTAAATAATCACTACTTTTAGCGTGTATAGAGCAGCATATCTCCACCAGACTCCATGTAAATAATCACTACTTTTAGCGTGTATAGAGCAGCATATCTCCACCAGACTCCATGTAAATAATCACTACTTTTAGCGTGTATAGAGCAGCATATCTCCACCAGACTCCATGTAAATAATCACTACTTTTAGCGTGTATAGAGCAGCATATCTCCACCAGACTCCATGTAAATAATCACTACTTTTAGCGTGTATAGAGCAGCATATCTTCACCAGACTCCATGTAAATAATCACTACTTTTAGCGTGTATAGAGCAGTATATCTCCACCAGACTCCATGTAAATAATCACTACTTTTAGCGTGTATAGAGCAGCATATCTTCACCAGACTCCATGTAAATAATCACTACTTTTAGCGTGTATAGAGCAGCATATCTCCACCAGACTCCATGTAAATAATCACTAATTTTAGCATGTATAGAGCAGCATATCTCCACCAGACTCCATGTAAATAATCATTACTTTTAGCGTGTATAGAGCAGCATATCTCCACCAGACTCCATGTAAATAATCACTACTTTTAGCGTGTATAGAGCAGCATATCTCCACCAGACTCCATGTAAATAATCACTACTTTTAGTGTGTATAGAGCAGCATATCTCCACATGTAAATGGGTGAACTAAGAGTTTATTCCAACCAGACCAGAGTGGTGATTGGTGGAACAGTGGAAAGATGAACCAAGACGGATTTTGGTAGTTTTATTTAGTTTCTGTCCACTTTGAATTAAGTGTGTTTTACGATGATAAAAGTAGTGATTATTTACATGGAGTCTGGTGGGTTTGGTGATGGTGATTTCTGTTTCATGTTAAACTAAAAGGATCTTACTCTTTAACTAAAAGGTCTATCTCTGTAGGAATCCATCCCATAATGTTGTCAGACACTTAGAATAATAATCTCTTTGTCTGTCAGCGGTAAAAATACTTGAGGATATTGAAAGTTTGCAGCTTGTTTTGCATCATTTTGCATGTCTTGCCCATCAGTCACTTAAGACACAAAAACACAGGAAAATAAGAGTTCCAGGTTGATGAGAAAAGCCAAAGTTACCCTTTAATCTTACACAAACTCCAGCATTACCAAACTACATTTCCCATGCTGCCCCTCTCACCTTGACCAGGTTGTACAGGGAGTTGTAGTCCCGGTCCAGGCCCGCCTGCGTGCTCTCCACAGTGTCTCTCTGGTACTGGGGGTCTGGCAGCCATGCTGTCTGGATCTCTGTCGGACAACATGAGGGCAACATGAAGCGGCATGCCTCGGGACGACATGAACTTCCTGCTCGGGCTCTCTGCCGTGCCATTGGTGGAGACGGGCGGGATTGGGGGAGGAGCCTAAAAAGTGTTAGGACAACACCTGTGAATAAATCTGGTGAAAGTGTGTTTCCATCCAACGCTGATAAAAACCTGGTGATGACGTCACATGACGCTGTTTTGCGATCAAATTGGTATATCGCATTGATTTGAGACATTTTAAGGTGTTCCCATTCATTTTCACATGGCAACATGAGGACAACATGAGGACAACATGAAGACAACATGAAGACAACATGAGGACATGAAGACAACATGAAGACAACATGAAGACAACATGAGGACAACATGAACATGAAGAGGACAACATGAGGGCAACATGAGGACAACATGAGGGCAACATGAAGACAACATGAAGACAACATGAGGACAACATGAAGACAACATGAAGACAACATGAGGACAACATGAGGACAACATGAGGGCAACATGAAGACAACATGAGGACAACATGAAGACAACATGAGGGTAACATGAGGACAACATGAAGACAACATGAGGACAACATGAGGGCAACATGAAGACAACATGAGGACAACATGAGGACAACATGAAGACAACATGAGGGCAACATGAAGACAACATGAAGACAACATGAGGGAAACATGAGGACAACATGAGGACAACATGAGGACAATATGGGGACAACATGGGGACAACATGAGGGCAACACGAGGACAAGATGAGGACATCATGAAGACAACATGAAGGCAAGATGAGGACAACATGAGGACATCATGAAGACAACATGAGGACAACATGAGGGCAACATGAGGACAAGATGAGGACATCATGAAGACAATATGAAGACAACATGAAGGCAAGAAGAGGGCAACATGAGGACATCATGAAGACAACATGAGGACAACATGAAGACAACATGAGGGCAGCATGAGGACATCATGAAGACAACATGAGGACATCATGAAGACAATATGAGGACAACATGAGGACAACATGAGGGCAACATGAAGACAACATGAGGACAACATGAGGGCAACATGAAGATAACATGAGGACATCATGAGGACAACATGAAGACAACATGAGGACAACATGAGGACAACATGAAGGTAACATGAGGACAACATGAGGACAACACGAGGACAACATGAGGACAACATGAGGGTAACATGAGGACAAGATGAGGACAACATGAGGACAACATGAGGACAACATGAGGACAACATGAGGGTAACATGAGGACAAGATGAGGACAACATGAAGACAACATGAAGACAACATGAGGACAACATGAAGACAACATGGGGACAACATGAGGACAACATGAAGACAACATGAGGACAACATGAAGACAACATGAGGGACAACATGAGGACAACATGAAGACAACATGAGGGCAACATGAAGACAACATGGGGACAACATGAGGACAACATGAAGACAACATGAGGGCAACATGAAGACAACATGAAGACAACATGAGGGGAACATGAAGACAACATGGGGACAACATGAAGACAACATGAAGACAACATGAGGGCAACATGAAGACAACATGGGGACAACATGAGGGACAACATGAAGACAAGATGAAGACAACATGAGGGGGACAACATGAGGGACAACATGAGGACAACATGAAGACAACATGAGGACAACATGAGGACAACATGAGGACAACATGAAGACAACATGAAGACAAGATGAGGGCAACATGAGGACAACATGAGGACAACATGAAGACAACATGAAGACAACATGGGGACAACATGAGGGGACAACATGAGGACAACATGAAGACAAGATGAGGGCAACATGAGGACAACATGAGGGCAACATGAAGACAACATGGGGACAACATGAGGACAACATGAAGACAAGATGAGGGCAACATGAGGACAACATGAGGACAACATGAAGACAACATGAAGACAACATGAAGACAACATGAGGACAACATGAGGACAACATGAGGACAACATGAGGAACCCAGATTTTAAAAGGTTACAGATTATTGATCTAGTTGAAATGGTGATTGCTCGTACGGCGGCCTGCAGGAGGGTGAGGTAGGTTTTGGGGACGAGCTGCTGGTGTCCTCGGGAGTCTCGGGCCAGGACTCGGTCTCCATCCGGCTCAGTGCGGACGATGGTTACAATCTCATTACGATCCCATGGAAACTGACCTGGAACCACATTTTAAAATAAATCAAATAAAATAAAATCACAAAGTGCTTCACAAAGAAATCTGATACAGTACAACAAATTAAAATACCAAAACAGTTAAATACAAAATAGAAAACAACTAAACAACCAAAGAAACCTCTCGACTAGCTAAAAGCCTGCTTGGAAAGAGTCTGAAACCTCTGATGGAATAGACCTAAAATCTGCTTGGGGTCAGATGAGTCTGGGGGGTCAATGAGTCTGGGGGTCAGATGAGTCTGATGGAATAGACCTGGGGTGGGCCAGATGAGTCTAGGGGGTCTGATGAGTCTGGGGGGCAGATGAGTCTGGGGGGTCAGATGAGTCTTCTCCTGCTTTGGGGGTCAGATGAGTCTGGGGCAGATTCAGATGAGTCTGGGGGGGCAACTGAGTCTTAGAAGAATGAGTCATGGGGCTGATGAGTCTGGGGCGGGGATGAGTCTGGGGGTCAAATGAGTCTGGGGGTCGAGAGTCTGGGGCAAGGTCAGATGAGACTCAGATGAGTCTGGGGGGGAGTCAGATGAGTCTGGGGGGAGTCTCAGATGAGTCTGGGGGGGTCAGATGAGTCTGGGGGGGTCAGATGAGGGGGGGGGTCAGATGAGTCTGGGGGGTCAGATGAGTCTGGGGGGGTCAGATGAGGTCAGATGAGTCTGGGGGGGAGTCAGATGAGTCTGGGGGGTCAGATGAGTCTCAGATGAGTCTGGGGGGGGTCAGATGAGTCTGGGGCAAGGTCAGATGAGTCTGGGGGGGGGTCAGATGAGTCTGGGGGCAAGGTCAGATGAGTCTGGGGGTCGAGGTCAGATGAGTCTGGGGGGTCAGATGAGTCTGGGGGGTCAGATGAGTCTGGGGGGTCAGATGAGTCTTGGGGGGTCAGATGAGTCTGGGGGGGTCAGATGAGTCTGGGGGGCAATGAGTCAGATGAGTCTGGGGGTCGATGAGTCAGATGAGAGTCTGGGGGGGTCAGATGAGTCTGGGGGGGGGGTCAGATGAGTCTGGGGCAAGGTCAGATGAGACTGGGGGGGTCAGATGAGTCTGGGGGTCAGATGAGTCTGGGGGGGGTCAGATGAGTCTGGGGCGAGGTCAGATGAGTCTGGGGGGGTCAGATGAGTCTGGGGGGGGGATGAGTCAGGTCATGAGTCTGGGGCAAGGTCAGATGAGTCTGGGGGGTCAGATGAGACTGGGGGGGGGTCAGATGAGTCTGGGGGGGTCAGATGAGTCTGGGGGGGTCAGATGAGTCTGGGGGGGTCAGATGAGTCTGGGGGGGGTCAGATGAGTCTGGGGGGGGGTCAGATGAGTCTGGGGGGATGAGTCAGATGAGTCTGGGGGTCAATGAGTCAGATGAGTCTGGGGGATGAGTCTGGGGGGTCAGATGAGTCTGG
>CM049390.1:942679-952679 GCA_026937815.1 Etheostoma perlongum | reverse complement strand
GCTGGATGTGGACAGTACCTTGTGTCTGTGCTGGGCTAGCTGGATGTGGACAGTACCTTGTGTCTGTGCTGGGCTAGCTGGATGTGGACAGTACCTTGTGTCTGTGCTGGGCTAGCTGGATGTGGACAGTACCTTGTGTCTGTGCTGGGCCAGCTGGATATGGACAGTACCTTGTGTCTGTGCTGGGCTAGCTGGATGTGGACAGTACCTTGTGTCTGTGCTGGGCCAGCTGGATGTGGACAGTACCTTGTGTCTGTGCTGGGCCAGCTGGATATGGACAGTACCTTGTGTCTGTGCTGGGCCAGCTGGATATGGACAGTACCTTGTGTCTGTGCTGGGCTAGCTGGATATGGACAGTACCTTGTGTCTGTGCTGGGCTAGCTGGATGTGGACAGTACCTTGTGTCTGTGCTGGGCTAGCTGGATATGGACAGTACCTTGTGTCTGTGCTGGGCCAGCTGGATGTGGACAGTACCTTGTGTCTGTGCTGGGCTAGCTGGATGTGGACAGTACCTTGTGTCTGTGTTGGGCCAGCTGGATGTGAACAGTACCTTGTGTCTGTGCTGGGCTAGCTGGAGGTGGACAGTACCTTGTGTCTGTGCTGGGCCAGCTGGATGTGGACAGTACCTTGTGTCTGTGCTGGGCTAGCTGGATGTGGGTCAGGTCTCTCCCGAGTCCGGCCGTCTGCAGCCCCAACCAGCGCTCATACAGCCAGGCCTCCACCTCCTCACAGTCATAGAAGAACTCAAAGAGCCTCAGCTGAGCCTCCAACTGGCTCCTCCTGACAGGTGGGGAGGAAGTAAGGAAGAGGAGAAACAAGAGATGAGGAGAGGAGGAAACAAGAGGAAAGGAAACAGGGCAAGAGGAGAGGAATGACACAAGAGAAGGAAAAAGAGGGGAGGAGGGGGAAGAGGAGAGGAGACAAGATGAGAGAAAACAAGTGGAGAGGAGAGAAGGAAACAAGAGAAGAGGAAATGAGAATAAACAAGAGAGGGGGAAACGAGAGGAAATAAGATGAGAAGAAAGACAAGAGGGTAGGAGAGGAGACATGGAGGGGGAGGAGAGGAGACACAGAGGAGGGGGAAAGAGGAGACATGGAGGGAGGAGGGGGAGAGGAGACATGGAGGAGGGGAGAGGAGACATGGAGGAGGAAAGGAACATGGAGGAGGGAGAGACATGGAGGAGGGAAAGACACGGAGGAGACATGGAGGAGACACGGAGGAGGGGGAGAGGAGACATGGAGGAGAAAAGGAGACATGGAGGAGGGGAGGAGACATGGAGGAGGGGGAGAAGAAAGGAGGGGAGAGGAGACATGGAGGAGGGGAGAGGAGACATGGAGGAGGGGGAGGAGACATGGAGGAGGGGAGAGGAGACACGGAGGAGGGGGAGGAGACATGGAGGAGGGGGAGAGGAGACATGGAGGAGGGGAGAGGAGACACGGAGGAGGAAAGGAGACATGGAGGAGGGGAGGAGACATGGAGGAGGGGGACAGACATGGAGGAGGGGGAGAGGAGACATGGAGGAGGGGAGAGGAGACATGGAGGAGGGGGAGAGGAGACACGGAGGAGGGGAAGAGGAGACATGGAGGGGAGACACGGAGGAGACATGGAGACATGGAGGAGGGAGAGGAGACATGGAGGAGGGAGGAGGAGGAGACATGGAGGAGGGGGAGAGGAGACATGGAGGAGGGGAGGAGACACGGAGGAGGAAAGGAATGGAGGAGGGGACACGGAGAAGGGGAGGAGAGGAGACATGGAGGAGGGGGAGATGGAGACATGGAGGAGGGAAAGAGGGGACATGGAGGACGGGGAGAGGAGACATGGAGGAGGGAGGAATTGGACGGGAGGAGAGCAGTGAGGACAGAGATGGAAGGATGTAAAAAGAGAATAAGATAAAGATGAAAAATAAAGGTGAGTGATCTATCTTCATGTCTGTTGCTGAAGCCTCAACATGAAAAAAACACTTTTGTTGCTTTCCTCTTTTTTTTTTCAACATTTTCATCGTTTCTTTGTCCCTTTTGTTGACGTTTTGTCACTTTTTTTTAGCATTTTATCCGTTTTTTCCAACATTTTTTACGCTTACTTCCAGTGTTTATGTCCATATTTTTCACCCTTTTTCCCCCGATGTTTCGTCTCCATGTTGACATTTTCAACCTCCCATATTACTGATTAAATTTAATAAATTTAGTTTTTTGGAAACGGGTCACATCTGAGCCCAGGGCAACATGAGGGTTAATAAATCAGAATCAATACAAGTGAAGAGTGAGGAAGACCTGTTTCTGCTGAGAGACGCCAGAGATTGGTACTGACGGTCCAGAGCTCTCACTCTGCTCTGAATCTGCTGACCGTCTCTCGCTTTCACCTGAGAAAGAAGACAAGGACACATTAAAGGACAAATCAAAGAGTACCTCCTGCAGCTAACCCTTTATCTTTACCTGAGACGACGGGGGATGGGAGGAGAGGGCAGATTTGAGTCGCACACGCGTCACTTTGCGACAAGTAGCCTCCGAGATGCTAACGAGAGACTTCTGTAACGTCTGAAGTAGCCTCCAAGATTAGGGTGACCAGAAGTCCCCGGTTTCCGGGGACAGTCCCCGGCTGGATCTGTCCCCGGAAATGTCCCCGGTTTTCACTGTGACTGACAGACCCGAAACTGGACTGAAAGAAAGAAAACTCTGACCAAACGGAGCTGATCGAGCAGCGCTGCTCAGAGATGTTTTAGAAACCCTTATTTTATGCTGCTCTATACACGCTAAAAGTAGTGATTATTTACATGGAGTCTGGTGGAGTTATGCTGCTCTATACACGCTAAAAGTAGTGATTATTTACATGGAGTCTGGTGGAGATATGCTGCTCTATACACACTAAAAGTAGTGATTATTTACATGGAGTCTGGTGGAGATATGCTGCTCTATACACACTAAAAGTAGTGATTATTTACATGGAGTCTGGTGGAGATATGCTGCTCTATACATGCTAAAATCACTGATTATTTACATGGAGTCTGGTGGAGATATGCTGCTCTATACATGCTAAAATCACTGATTATTTACATGGAGTCTGGTGGGTTTAGAGAACCCAATTTCGGACTTTTATGTTTTAAAAAATGATCTTAATCTTTAACAGAAAGGTCAGCCTCCTTAGAAATCCTTTCCATAATGTTATCAGACTCTCAGCTCTAGGTCTAGTGTCCCCGTTTTAAGTTTTACAAAAATTAAAAACATGACGTGTTTTGGAGGTATTTACGCTTCTGAGCTGAAAATGTCCCCGGATGTAGTCTGAGAAATCTGGTCCCCTTATCCGAGATGATAACGAGAGACTTCTGTAATGTCAACCCAGTAAAAATTAGCTTAGCTACAAGTTAGCATCAAACACAACAAAGGCTGTCATTTGAATGGTGTTTTGAGCTAACGTTAGCATCAATCAACCATAGCTAGCTACAACGTTTCTGAAATGATTTCCATCTTCTGTTATTGTTTGTAATGAGAAAACTTTATTATTTCAGGGATTTCAGTATGACATGTTATGTCGTAAAACGTTTGAATCTGAGCATGAGACTCACATCTGCACTCGCCTCCCATTGGGCGGTGACAGACACCGTTTGCTGTGATATATTAATGGCGGTCTCTATGCCCTGGGCGCTGACTGACAGGCTGAGGCTGTAAGGCAACTTTATTACTACAGCAGCTTTATTACTACAGCAGCTTTATTACTACAGCAGCATTATTACTACAGCAACTTTATTACTACAGCAGCTTTATTACTACAGCAGCTTTATTACTACAGCAGCTTTATTACTACAGCAGCATTATTACTACAGCAACTTTATTACTACAGCAGCTTTATTACTACAGCAGCATTATTACTACAGCAGCTTTATTACTACAGCAGCTTTATTACTACAGCAGCTTTATTACTACAGCAGCTTTATTACTACAGCAGCTTTATTATTATTACTACAGCAGCTTTATTATTATTACTACAGCAGCTTTATTACTACAGCAGCTTTATTATTATTACTACAGCAGCTTTATTACTACAGCAGCTTTATTACTACAGCAGCTTTATTACTACAGCAGCTTTATTACTACAGCAACTTTATTACTACAGCAACTTTATTACTACAGCAGCTTTATTATTATTACTACAGCAGCTTTATTACTACAGCAGCTTTATTACTACAGCAGCTTTATTACTACAGCAGCATTATTACTACAGCAGCTTTATTACTACAGCAGCTTTATTACTACAGCAACTTTATTATTATTACTACAGCAGCTTTATTATTATTACTACAGCAGCTTTATTATTATTACTACAGCAGCTTTATTATTATTACTACAGCAGCTTTATTACTTTATTACTACAGCAGCTTTATTACTACAGCAGCTTTATTACTACAGCAGCTTTATTACTACAGCAGCTTTATTACTACAGCAGCTTTATTACTACAGCAGCTTTATTACTACAGCAGCTTTATTACTACAGCAACTTTATTACTACAGCAGCTTTATTACTACAACAGCTTTATTACTACAGCAGCTTTATTACTACAGCAGCTTTATTACTACAGCAACTTTATTACTACAGCAGCTTTATTACTACAGCAACTTTATTACTACAGCAGCTTTATTACTACAGCAGCTTTAAAACTACAGCAGCTTTATTACTTTTATTACTACAGCAACTTTATTACTACAGCAGCTTTATTACTACAGCAGCTTTATTACTACAGCAGCTTTATTATTATTACTACAGCAGCTTTAGCAGCTTTATTACTACAGCAACTTTATTACTACAGCAGCTTTATTACTACAGCAGCTTTAAAACTACAGCAGCTTTATTACTACAGCAACTTTATTACTACAGCAACTTTATTACTACAGCAGCTTTATTACTACAGCAGCTTTATTACTACAGCAGCTTTATTACTACAGCAGCTTTATTACTACAGCAACTTTATTACTACAGCAACTTTCAGCAACAAGGAAACTCAGTTACATTCCTTTAAAATGAAGTGAGTTGTCTGTTAGTTTAATGTTGACAACTGGGCAGACGGCACATGCAGTGTTAAAGGATTGTGTCATTGTGCGGTTTGCACTAAAAAGTCTTTGTTTCCTTTGCATTTTAGTTATTAGCCTGCACACAATAGCATTTATTTATTTATTATTCATAATATGTTCATTTTGTGGCAAAAAGGTTTCTCTTTTTTCTTAATTTTGGCAAAAAACTGAGGTATGGAAAGATTTTGACTGATGCCCCAGGGGGAGATATGTTCATGTTGCAAAGTTTTTGTGTGTGGTGTGTGAAATTATTTTTTACTTTCAGCGCCGCGCTGCTGATGGCGGTGATGGTGTCACCGTGGGCGGAGATTTGAGCTTCCAGCAGATCTTGTTTCTGAAGGAGAGACTCCACCTCCGCCAGCTGTTTCCCCAATTCAGAGGAACTGGCCTGGGACTGGTAGACAGAGAGGGGGAGGACGAGATGGAGGGATGGAGAGATAGGAGACAGAGAGGGGGAGGAAGAGATGGTGGGATGGAGGGATGGGAGACAGGGAGGGGGAGGAAGAGATGGAGAGATGGGAGACAGAGAGGGGGAGGAAGAGATGGAGGGATGGAGGGATGGGAGACAGGGAGGGGGAGGAAGAGATGGAGGGATGGAGAGATGGGAGACAGGGAGGGGGGAGGAAGGAGGATGGAGGATGGGAGACAGAGAGGGGGAGGAAGAGATGGAGGGATGGAGGGATGGGAGACAGGGAGGGGGAGGAAGAGATGGAGGGATGGAGGGATGGGAGACAGGGAGGGGGAGGAAGAGATGGAGGGATGGAGAGATGGGAGACAGAGAAGGGGAGGAAGAGATGGAGGGATGGAGGGATGGGAGACAGTAGTGATTATTTACATGGAGTCTGGTGGAGATATGCTGCTCTATACATGCTAAAAGTAGTGATTATTTACATGGAGTCTGGTGGAGATATGCTGCTCTATACATGCTAAAAGTAGTGATTATTTACATGGAGTCTGGTGGAGATATCCTGCTCTATACATGCTAAAAGTAGTGATTATTTACATGGAGTCTGGTGGAGATATGCTGCTCTATACACGCTAAAAGTAGTGATTATTTACATGGAGTCTGGTGGAGATATGCTGCTCTATACACGCTAAAAGTAGTGATTATTTACATGGAGTCTGGTGGAGATATGCTGCTCTATACACGCTAAAAGTAGTGATTATTTACATGGAGTCTGGTGGAGATATGCTGCTCTATACATGCTAAAAGTAGTGATTATTTACATGGAGTCTGGTGGAGATATGCTGCTCTATACACGCTAAAAGTAGTGATTATTTACATGGAGTCTGGTGGAGATATGCTGCTCTATACATTTAAAAGTAGTGATTATTTACATGGAGTCTGGTGGAGATATGCTGCTCTATACACGCTAAAAGTAGTGATTATTTACATGGAGTCTGGTGGAGATATGCTGCTCTATACACGCTAAAAGTAGTGATTATTTACATGGAGTCTGGTGGAGATATGCTGCTCTATACATGCTAAAAGTAGTGATTATTTACATGGAGTCTGGTGGGTTTGGTGATGGTGATGTCGGGGCTGTTTCATGTTAAACTAAAAGGATGTTCCTCTTTAACTAAAGCTCTATCTCTGTAGGGATCCATCAAATAATGTTGTCAGACACTTAGAATAATAATCTGAGTCTGTCAGCGGCAACAACTGAACAGAAGACTGCAGTTCCCATCAGTCACTAAGAGACAAAAACATGGGAAAATAGCATCCAGGTTGAAGTCAATCTTTTCATAATTATTGATAATTATTAGTGTCTGTAAACTCACCTGTAGTTCTTTGAGTTCCTGGGAGACAAGCTCAATGTCTCGGAGGACGCTTAGATTTTCAACTACATTACCCAGCAGCCCCCTCTGCTCTTGGAGCTGCTGCAGTAGGTCCTTCCATCGATTGCTAATGTTCTCCTCTCTTACAAACACATAACACAAACAAATAAATAAATAAATATGCATGCTCAGTAAACGCACATAAAACCAACATGACGTCCGGCTAACAAAAAAAATTCATACCGGTCGATTTGAATTGTGGAGATGTGCAAAATCAACAAACTTGTTAATTTCTGTTGTCATTTCAGCCGTAACTGTAACTTTTAAAGGTCCCATGGAATGAAAATGTCACTTTATGAGATTTTTTTTAACATTAATATGAGTTCCCCCAGCCTGCCTATGGCCCCCCAGTGGCTAGAAATGGTGACAGGTGTAAACCTTTCAGGCTAGGGGTCATTGGCCTAAAAAGCGTTGCAGAGCCCTGTTCTAAGGAGAATGTCTTCCTCTGACCTCCGGATGATGTGCTCCATTCTGCTGTGGTAGGGAGGTGTGTTCCTCTCTCGATGGTCTGGTGTCCTCAGGGCGGCGTGTTCAGCTCATTCTGGCCAGGGCTGGTGTGGCCAGCGCCTCAGGTGCATTCTGGGCTGCCTGGGCCTCCTCCAGGGTGGAGAGGCCGCGGATGTCCTGCCTCCGGATCAGACGCAGCGTGTCCTCCAGATACCCGTCCCTGAGTGCTGCCTGAGACACCAAACAGACTCATGTCAGGCCAAAAAGATTCTGGGCGTGCTGGTTTTACAGGGAGGTGTGTTCAGGTGCATTCTGGGCATGCTGGTGTTACAGGGAGGTGTGTTCAGGTGCATTCTGGGCATGCTGGTGTTACAGGGAGGTGTGTTCAGGTGCATTCTGGGCATGCTGGTGTTACAGGGAGGCTGTGTTCAGGGAGGTGTGTTCAGGTGCATTCTGGGCATGCTGGTGTTACAGGGCATTCTGGGCAGGTGTGTTCAGGTGCATTCTGGGCATGCTGGTGTTACAGGGAGGTGTGTTCAGGTGCATTCTGGGCATGCTGGTGTTACAGGGAGGTGTGTTCAGGTGCATTCTGGGCATGCTGGTGTTACAGGGAGGTGTGTTCAGGTGCATTCTGGGCATGCTGGTCTTACAGGGAGGTGTGTTCAGGTGCATTCTGGGCATGCTGGTCTTACAGGGAGGTGTGTTCAGTTTCATTCTATGCTCGTTACACACACATGTAGAAGATTCCATATAAATATGAGGGTGTAAATTCTCCATCATAACGCTGGAATGGGAGGGGACCTCTGATTGGCTGTTAAAGGGAATGGGAGGGGACCTCTGATTGGCTGTTAAAGGGAATGGGAGGGGACCTCTGATTGGCTGTCAAAGGGAATGGGAGGTGACCTCTGATGGGAGAGAACCTCTGATTGGTTGATTGCATGTTACCCAGAACACACCTCTGATTAATAAAGACACTAAGTCCATCCCTTTAGGACCATGCGCCCGGCGCACCGACTCTTTATTCCACAAAGGTGGATTTGGACACACCCTGAACGCACCTGCACCAGGTGTTCCGCTCAGGGCCGTGAGTGTGAAGAGGAGACTTCTCCACCTAGCAGTTTGTAACTAATAAAGTTTATTTTGTATTTTTTTTGGGTTGGATGTTGTCACCTTCCTCTCAAACTTGTGGGCGAGCTGCTCCAGGTTCTCCAGGCGGAGCAGCGCCTCCTGCAGGGCGCGCTCTCGCTCATGTTCAGCTCTCTCCAGCAAAACCCAACTCTTCTCTATGTCACTCAGGGTTTTACCTTCACACACACACACACACACACACACACACACACAGACACACACCCCCCCACAGAAAGACAAACACACACACACACACCCCCACAGACACACACACACACACACACACACACACACACACACACACACACACACACCACACACACATACAAATATGGTGTTATAAAAGGCCACAGAACAACTCATTAGAAATATATATATATGCTCATGCGTGTGTGTGTGTGTGTGTGTGTGTGTGTGTGTGTGTGTGTGTGTGGGGTGTGTGTGAGTGTGTGTTAGATACCCTCTGGAGGATTGTAAGCCCACTGGTTGTTGGCTGCCAGCTGAGTCTTCAGACTGAACAGGTGAGCTTCGATCGCCCCCCGCTCCTACAAAATAGATAGAGATGAGATGAAAGAATACCAATCAGACATCAAACTGAAGGAAGGCAACGGTGGGATTGATGTCGGGTCTTTATGACGTCATCCTACGTCATGACGTCATCCTACCTCATGACGTCATCCTACGTCATCCTACCTCATGACGTCATCCTACCTCATGACTAACCTCATCCCCCCAACCCTACCTCATGACGTCATCCTACCTCATGACTAACCTCAACCCCCTAACCCTACCTCATGACGTCATCCTACCTCATGACGTCATCCTACCTCATGACTAACCTCAACCCCCTAACCCTACCCATGACGTCATCCTACCTCATGACTAACCTCAACCCCCTAACCCTACCTCATGACGTCATCCTACCTCATGACGTCATCCTACCTCATGACGTCATCCTACCTCATGACTAACCCCAACCCCCAAACCCTACCTCACGACGTCATCCTACCTCATGACTAACCCCAACCCCCCAACCCTACCTCATTACGTCATCCTACCTCATGACTAACCCCAACCCCCCAACCCTACCTCATGACGTCATCCTACCTCATGACTAACCCCAACCCTACCTCATGACGTCATCCTACCTCATGACTAACCCCAACCCCCCAACCCTACCTCACGACGTCATCCTACCTCATGACTAACCCCAACCCTACCTCATTACGTCATCCTACCTCATGACTAACCCAACCCTACCTCATGACGTCATCCTACCTCATGACTAACCCCAACCCCCTAACCCTACCTCATGACGTCATCCTACCTCATGACTAACCCCAACCCTACCCCATGACGTCATCCTACCTCATGACTAACCTCAACCCCCTAACCCTACCTCATGATGTCATCCTACCTCATAATTTCATCCTACCTCATCCCCTATCCTACCTCATGACGTCATCCTAACCCCCACCCCCTAACCCTACCCCATGACGTCATCCTACCTCATGACTAACCTCAA
>CM049390.1:930179-937679 GCA_026937815.1 Etheostoma perlongum | reverse complement strand
CTGACTGACAGACAGGTGAGGTACCGTGGTTCTGACTGACAGACCGGTGAGGTACCTTGGTTCTGACAGACAGGTGAGGTGCTGTGGTTCTGTCTGACAGACAGGTGAGGTACCGTGGTTCTGACTGACAGACAGGTGAGGTACCGTGGTTCTGACTGACAGACAGGTAAGGTACCGTGGTTCTGACTGACAGACCGGTGACGTACCTTGGTTCTGACAGACAGGTGACGTAAGGTTGTGGTTCTGTCTGACAGACAGGTGAGGTGCCATGGTTCTGACTGACAGACAGGTGAGGTACCTTGGTTCTGACTGACAGGTGAGGTGCCGTGGTTCTGACTGACAGACAGGTGAGGTACCTTGGTTCCAACTGACAGGTGAGGTGCCGTGGTTCTGACTGACTGACAGGTGGGGTACCGTGGTTCTGACTGACAGGTGAGGTGCCGTGGTTCTGACTGACTGACAGGTGGGGTACTGTGGTTCTGACCGACAGACAGGTGACGTATCTTGGTTCTGACAGAGAGACAGGTGACGTACCTTGGTTCTGACTGACCGACAGGTGACGTACCTTGGTTCTGACCGACAGACAGGTGACGTACCTTGGTTCTGACAGAGAGACAGGTGAGGTACCTTGGTGTGGACTGACAGGTGAGGTGTCATGGTTCTGTCTGACAGACAGGTGAGGTACCATGGTTCAGACAGACAGGTGAGGTGACGTGGTTCTGACTGACAGACAGGTGAGGTGACGTGGTTCTGACTGACAGACAGGTGAGGTGACGTGGTTCTGGCTGACAGACAGGTGAGGTGACGTGGTTCTGACTGACAGACAGGTGAGGTACCGTGGTTCTGACTGACAGACAGGTGAGGTACCGTGGTTCTGACTGACAGACAGGTGAGGTACCTTGGTCTTCAGGAAGCTGATGGCGTTGCTGTTGTTCTCCAGGCAGAGGACCCTCAGCGTGCGGCGGCTGGGCGGAAACCCCAGAAAACCCCAGAAAACTCCAGCAGACGAATCAGAAACACCCGAAAGCTCTGTGTGTACCGTCCGTCCAGAAAACTCCTGCAGGGCGTGGAGAAAACTCAGGACAACTCTGGAAAACTCCAGAAAACTCCAGAAAACTCCAGAAAACCCCAGAAAACCCCAGAAAACATCAGAAAACTTCAGAAAACTCTGCTACAGGTGCCTAATATATGTCCGTTTCACTGTAAATAATATCTGTGAAATCTCCAGTAATTTCCTGTAGATTTCACAGTAACAGTAGGTACTGTACATGATTTTACAGTAGAATGCTGTAAAGTTACTTTACAACCTTGTCACCATGACAACATGACAGTAGTCTAAGTATTACAGTAGAAATCCCAATATAGCCACTATAGTACTGTAAATAGTACAGTAAACTACTGTATTTTTACTTTTTTATGTTGTGTTGTGTTTAATAGTTTTGTATTTTACGGTGAATACATAAAATACTGTAAATGGAAGTACCTTTAGTACCTTTACTGTAGAAAGAATTCGCAGTAACTTGCTGGACGGCCGTTACAGGAAGTTACTGTGAATTTTACGTTAATTTTTTACAGTGTTGATATGACCTTTCCCCTCTGGATGTGAATGTTTTCCATAATAAAACAAAAAAAGTCTAAAAGCAAAGATATTTGGTTTAATATCCTGCAATAAAAACAAGAAATGTTCACATTTAACCCTCCTGGTGTCTTCAGGTCTAATCTGACCCCTTTCCAAAAAGTTTCTATATCAGAAATTTGGGGTTCTTTCCCACTAATTGTCCATGTAAAGTAACGAGGATGTTTCCCAACAACGCTCCTCACACATTACATTAATAATCAGATCTCTACTTTCACTGGATTTGGGGTTTTGGTCAATTTTATAGTATTTTGGAAAGGAGTCAGATTAGACCCGAGGGCACCAGGAGGTTAAAAACGTGTGTGTGTGTGTGTGGAGGCCGAGACCGATGAGTAATGTGTGTATTAGAGCTGATAGACTGCAGTTAACAGCTGATAATCAGCTGACTCGCAGCGATAACAGATAACAGCAGAAATAACACTGACATCATCACAAAACCCAAACAAAGCGTCCGACATCTTTTCCATTTTCATTCACTTCCCTGTCGTGGTGTGCAGATATATTTTGGGTCTAACTTGTGTGTTGTCTCCCGTGCGTGTTTTGTTATTTTGTGTTGTCTTTTTCAACACTTTTGTGTCTGCAGGTGTTATTCTGTTTTTCTTTTTTTTTTTTACCTTTTTACTGCAAAAAAAAAAAAAAAAAATTTGAAGTTTGATTTCATGTGTCCACATGACAGCGTGTTTCTGTCTGTGTGTGTGTGTGTGTGTGTGTGTGTGTGCGTGTCTGTGTGTGTTTCTGTCTCTGTGTGTCTGTTTGTGTCTGTCATGTGTGTTTGTGTGTGTGTGCATCTCTGTGTGCGTGTGTCAGCATGTGGGTTTGTGTGTGTGTGTGCATGCGTGCGTGCGTGTGTGTCTGCGTCTGTGTGTGTGTCTGCGTCTGTGTTTTCTTTTCTGTTTTCAAATTGAAAACATAATAATAAAATCTAATAAAATATGAAAGCTTTTCTGTTGAAATACTAACGTAATATCTGATATAAAGGATAAAACCACCATGTTTGTAGTTTTTTCTCATTCTACCAGAAACTCTTCTTCTGTGGTCCTGCCTCACCCCGTTCTTCCTGAAGACGCTGTTCATCCACTTGGTGAAGGTCTTCTTCTGGACCGTCATCCTCTGCTCCTGCAGCTCTCGCTCTCGCCCCGCCCCGTCCTCCTCGCCCTCCATCCTGATTGGCTGAAAGGGTTCACAACCGTAATCAGGGAAACTACATATTTACATTTTAACATATATGTTAAAATACAGAGGGCACAAGTATACACCCCCCTATGTTAAAATACAGGGGGCATAAGTATACACCCCCCTATGTTAAAATACAGGGGGCAGAAATACGTATACACCCCCCTATGTTAAAATACAGGGGGCATAAGTATACACCCCCTATGTTAAAATACAGGGGGCATAAGTATACACCCCCTATGTTAAAATACAGGGGGTATAAGTATACACCCCCTATGTTAAAATACAGGGGCATAAGTATACACCCCCCCTATGTTAAAATACAGGGGCATAAGTATACACCCCCCTATGTTAAAATACAGGGGGCATAAGTATACACCCCCTATGTTAAAATACAGGGGGTATAAGTATACACCCCCTATGTTAAAATACAGGGGCATAAGTATACACCCCCTATGTTAAAATACAGGGGGCATAAGTATACACCCCCCTATGTTAAAATACAGGGGGCATAAGTATACACCCCTATGTTAAAATACAGGGGGCATAAGTATACACCCCCTATGTTAAAATACAGGGGGCATAAGTATACACCCCTATGTTAAAAAATACAGGGGGCATAAGTATACACCCCTATGTTAAAATACAGGGGGCATAAGTATACACCCCCTATGTTAAAATACAGGGGCATAAGTATACACCCCCTATGTTAAAATACAGGGGCATAAGTATACACCCCCCTATGTTAAAATACAGGGGCATAAGTATACACCCCTATGTTAAAATACAGGGGCATAAGTATACACCCCCTATGTTAAAATACAGGGGGCATAAGTATACACCCCCTATGTTAAAATACAGGGGGCATAAGTATACACCCCCCTATGTTAAAATACAGGGAGCATAAGTATACACCCCCTATGTTAAAATACAGGGGCATAAGTATACACCCCCCATGTTAAAATACAGGGGGCATAAGTATACACCCCTATGTTAAAAATACAGGGGCATAAGTATACACCCCCCCATGTTAAAATACAGGGGGCATAAGTATACACCCCCCCATGTTAAAATACAGGGGCATAAGTATACACCCCCTATGTTAAAATACAGGGGGCATAAGTATACACCCCCTATGTTAAAATACAGGGGCATAAGTATACACCCCCTATGTTAAAATACAGGGGGCATAAGTATACACCCCTATGTTAAAATACAGGGGGCATAAGTATACACCCCCTATGTTAAAATACAGGGGCATAAGTATACACCCCCTATGTTAAAATACAGGGGGCATAAGTATACACCCCCTATGTTAAAAATACAGGGGGGCATAAGTATACACCCCCCTATGTTAAAATACAGGGGGCATAAGTATACACCCCCTATGTTAAAATACCCCCCCCTATGTTAAAATACAGGGGGCATAAGTATACACCCCCTATGTTAAAATACAGGGGGCATAAGTATACACCCCCTATGTTAAAATACAGGGGCATAAGTATACACCCCCTATGTTAAAATACAGGGGCATAAGTATACACCCCCCTATGTTAAAATACAGGGGCATAAGTATACACCCCCTATGTTAAAAATACAGGGGGCATAAGTATACACCCCCTATGTTAAAATACAGGGGCATAAGTATACACCCCTATGTTAAAATACAGGGCATAAGTATACACCCCCCCATGTTAAAATACAGGGGCATAAGTATACACCCCCTATGTTAAAATACAGGGGCATAAGTATACACCCCCTATGTTAAAATACAGGGGCATAAGTATACACCCCTATGTTAAAATACAGGGGGCATAAGTATACACCCCCTATGTTAAAATACAGGGGCATAAGTATACACCCCCTATGTTAAAATACAGGGGTATAAGTATACACCCCCTATGTTAAAATACAGGGGCATAAGTATACACCCCCTATGTTAAAATACAGGGGGCATAAGTATACACCCCTATGTTAAAATACAGGGGGTATAAGTATACACCCCTATGTTAAAATACAGGGGCATAAGTATACACCCCCTATGTTAAAATACAGGGGCATAAGTATACACCCCTATGTTAAAATACAGGGGGCATAAGTATACACCCCCTATGTTAAAATACAGGGGGTATAAGTATACACCCCCTATGTTAAAATACAGGGGGTATAAGTATACACCCCCTATGTTAAAAATACAGGGGCATAAGTATACACCCCCTATGTTAAAATACAGGGGGCATAAGTATACACCCCTATGTTAAAATACAGGGGGCATAAGTATACACCCCTATGTTAAAATACAGGGGGTATAAGTATACCCCCTATGTTAAAATACAGGGGCATAAGTATACACCCCCTATGTTAAAATACAGGGGGCATAAGTATACACCCCCTATGTTAAAATACAGGGGTATAAGTATACACCCCTATGTTAAAATACAGGGGGTATAAGTATACACCCCCTATGTTAAAATACAGGGGCATAAGTATACACCCCCTATGTTAAAAATACAGGGGCATAAGTATACACCCCCTATGTTAAAATACAGGGGGCATAAGTATACACCCCTATGTTAAAATACAGGGGGCATAAGTATACACCCCTATGTTAAAATACAGGGGGCATAAGTATACCCCCCTATGTTAAAATACAGGGGGTATAAGTATACCCCCCTATGTTAAAAATACAGGGGCATAAGTATACACCCCCTATGTTAAAATACAGGGGGCATAAGTATACACCCCCCATGTTAAAATACAGGGGGGCATAAGTATACCCCCCTATGTTAAAATACAGGGGGTATAAGTATACACCCCCTATGTTAAAATACAGGGGTATAAGTATACACCCCCCCTATGTTAAAATACAGGGGCATAAGTATACACCCCCTATGTTAAAATACAGGGGCATAAGTATACACCCCCTATGTTAAAATACAGGGGCATAAGTATACACCCCCCTATGTTAAAATACAGGGGGTATAAGTATACACCCCCTATGTTAAAATACAGGGGGTATAAGTATACACCCCCCCCTATGTTAAAATACAGGGGCATAAGTATACACCCCCTATGTTAAAATACAGGGGGCATAAGTATACACCCCCTATGTTAAAATACAGGGGGTATAAGTATACACCCCCCTATGTTAAAATACAGGGGCATAAGTATACACCCCCTATGTTAAAATACAGGGGGCATAAGTATAGACAGGAACCAGATCAGACAGTGAGCAGATCAGACAGGGCAGCTTCACAGTTGAACTGTTAAAACGCTCCACGTCCCGTCCCGGTCGGGACACGTGGAGGAGGAGTGCACCGTGTGCAAAGCAGCACGTATGTCTCAGTGTCCAATGAAGGAGCCGGAGACCTCAGAGCTCACATGGACACCAGAAAACCTCAAAACCTTATTACACCGAAAAGGTTTTAAGACACAGAAGAGGTCATGTTTATAATATTATTTTATTATTGTACCATTGAGGCGTAATAAAGCACGTCCATTAACCTCTGAGAATCTGGATTTATGTCTCGAGGCCGAGTGTCCTCTTTTTAGAAATCAAAACATGGAAATATGGACACCCAGACTCTGAGAAAGACACTTGACACACTCGGAGAGGAAGCAGATATTTATCTTACCTTGTCCTCTCTGTCCTCCGCTGTCTCGTCCTCTCTCTCTCTCTGTCCGTCCTTTGCTGTCTCGTCCGCTGTCTCTCTCTCTCTCTGTCCTCCGCTGTCTCTCTCTCTGTCCTCCGCTGTCTCTCTCTCTGTCCTCTGCTGTCTCTCTCTCTCTGTCCTCCGCTGTCTCTCTCTGTCCTCCGCTGTCTCGTCCTCTCTCTCTCTCTGTCCGTCCTTTGCTGTCTCGTCCGCTGTCTCTCTCTCTCTCTGTCCTCCGCTGTCTCTCTCTCTGTCCTCCGCTGTCTCTCTCTCTGTCCTCCGCTGTCTCTCTCTCTGTCCTCTGCTGTCTCTCTCTCTCTGTCGTCCGCTGTCTCTCTCTCTCTGTCCTCCTCTGAAGTGTGAGTGAACTTTGAAGCTGTTGGATTTACAGCATGAGCAGCTCCACTCACCTGACTGCAGGTACACACACACACACACACACACACACACACACACACACACACACACACACACACACACACACACACACACACACACACACACACACACACACACACACACACACACACCTGACCGCTCAGCTGACAGCAGGTGCAGGGGTCAAAGTTCACACACACACGCAGACAGGCACACAGTAAGACAGACACATAAGCGTGCGCACACACACACACACACACACCTGACCGCTCACCTGACAGCAGGTGTAGGGGTCAAAGTTCGCACACACACACACACACACGTAAGACAGACTGACAGACACACACACACACACACACACTATAATATTTGTTTTTTTTTAATTGTTGTGACGGAAGAGTCAAAAACGTGAAACCAGATCATGTTGATTAAAATAAACTTTATTAGTCTCCCCCTCGACTAACAGGATGACATCATCAGTCAAACAGCTGACCTTTGGGCCGGAAACACGTTCAAACACAAAAACACACAAACATCAAAAACAACAACTCGTACATTT
This sequence comes from Etheostoma perlongum, assembly GCA_026937815.1. NCBI lineage: Eukaryota > Metazoa > Chordata > Actinopteri > Perciformes > Percidae > Etheostoma > Etheostoma perlongum. The sequence continues at coordinate 930,280 of CM049390.1, read as the reverse complement.
CACATTATTTTCCATCTTCACACACAGGACACATTCAGCAGCAGCTGATTTCACGCGTGTTATGGACATTAAATCAGGGACAGAGACGATAATGGACAGAC
>CM049390.1:909375-914375 GCA_026937815.1 Etheostoma perlongum | reverse complement strand
TCTCTACGACATGGACCCGGCCTCACACATGGACCCGGCCTCACCGGGGTCTCTACGACATGGACCCGGCCTCACCGGGGTCTCTACGACATGGACCCGGCCTCACCGGGGTCTCTGGACCCGGCCTCACCGGGGACATGGACCCGGCCTCACGGGGTCTCTACGACATGGACCCGGCCTCACCGGGGTCTCTACGACATGGACCCGGCCTCACCGGGGTCTCTACGACATGGACCCGGCCTCACCGGGGTCTCTACAACATGGACCCGGCATCACCGGGGTCTCTACAACATGGACCCGGCATCACCGGGGTCTCTACAACATGGACCCGGCATCACCGGGCCGAGAACAATAAGCATACAACAGATTAAACTCACCGTGGACACAGTGAGACATTTACAGAAGGACAGGCTATCTGGTCCAAAATGTCCCTTAATGGGACAGTACTTCTACCACAGGTACTTTGATTTTAAGGTACATTATTGATCCTCAAAAGTATAATATTGCTCCTCTGATTCAAGGTACAACAATGTATTTTCTCCTATTATTATTCCATGTATATTGTATCCTAGTATTCATATAGTCTCTCGACATGGACCCGGCCTCTCTCTCTCTCTCTCTAGTTTAACCCGGGTCCATTCACAAAAACCTCCGAGGTTTCATTATGGCGAGAGGTACAGTACTTCCTCCACCACTGTGTGTGTGTCCGTGTGTGTGTCCGTGTGTGTGTATGTGTGTAACTGTGTGTGTGTGTGTGTGTGTGTGTGTCTGTGTGTGTGTCTGTGTGTGTAACTCTGTGTGTGTGTGTCTGTGTGGTCTGTGTGTGTGTCTGTGTGTGTGTGTGTGTGTGTGTGTGTCTGTGTGTGTAACTCTGTGTGTGTGTGTACATGTGTCTGTGTGTGTGTGTAACTGTGTGCAACTGTCTGTGTGTGTGTGTGTAACTCTGTGTGATTGTGTAACTGTTGTGTCAAAAAGTGTGTGTTAACTCTGTTGTGTGTGTGTAACTCTGTATTGTGTGTTCCATGTGTGTTGTGTCCTGTGTGTGTGTCTGTGTGTGTGTCTGTCTGTGTGTGTGTCTGTGTGTGTGTTTAACTCTGTCCCTGTGTGTCATTACTGTGTACTTGTCCAACTCTGTGTGTGTGTCTGTCTGTGTGTGTGTGTGTGTAACTCTGTGTGTGTGTGTGTGTGTGTGTGTGTGTGTGTCTGTGTGTGTCTGTGTGTGTGTGTCTGTGTGTGTGTGTGTGTGTGTGTGTAACTGTGTGTGTGTGTGTGTGTGTGTGTGTGTGTAACTGTGTGTGTGTGTGTGTGTGTGTGTGTCTGTGTGTGTGTGTGTCTGTGTGTGTGTGTGTGTGTGTGTGTGTGTGTGTCTGTGTGTGTGTGTGTGTGTGTGTGTGTGTGTGTCTGTGTGTGTGTGTGTAACTGTGTGTGTGTGTGTGTAACTGTGTGTGTGTGTGTGTGTGTGTGTAACTCTGTGTGTGTGTGTGTCTGTGTGTGTGTGTGTGTGTAACTCTTTGTGTGTGTGTGTGTGTGTGTGTGTGTGTGTGTGTGTGTGTGTGTGTGTGTGTGTGTGTAACTCTGTGTGTGTGTGTGTGTAACTGTGTGTGTGTGTGTGTGTGTGTCTGTGTGTGTGTGTGTGTGTGTGTGTAACTCTGTGTGTGTGTGTGTGTGTGTGTAACTCTGTGTGTGTGTGTGTGTGTGTGTAACTGTGTGTGTGTGTGTGTGTGTGTGTGTAACTCTGTGTGTGTGTGTGTGTGTGTGTGTGTGTGTGTAACTCTGTGTGTGTGTGTGTGTGTGTGTGTAACTCTGTGTGTGTGTGTGTGTCTGTGTGTGTGTGTGTGTGTGTGTGTAACTCTGTGTGTGTGTGTGTGTGTGTGTGTGTGTGTGTGTGTGTGTGTGTGTGTGTGTGTGTGTGTGTGTGTGTGTGTGTGTGTGTGTGTGTGTGTGTGTGTGTGTGTGTGTGTGTGTGTGTGTATCAGCTCTTTACCTCGTGACTGTGTGCCTCTAGGCAGAAAACAGCCGGGATTTAACCCTCGTGTTGTCCTCCCGGGTCAAAAAATCTGACATTTTCGTCCCTTTTTCAGACTTTTTTTTTGTTTCCACCACCACCTTACTAGTTTTACTACTTTTTGGAATCCATTGTCAATAACCCTCATTTATATATAATTATACCTGATATTAGAGTTTAAAAAAGCAGAAATGATGAATTATTCTGACTAATAGTTAAGATCAGAGGAATGAGAGAGCGTTGGAAGGAATCCATTTTTATGGGAATTTGGTTAAAAAGAAACTCAGATTTCAGATAGAGACATTTATTAAAAAGGAGGACAACAGGAGGAGTAAAGACACAAAAACCACTGAGGACACGAGTCCCCGACATGCAGCTTTAATGAGTAGAACAATTACTGATAAAAAGGCTCATGAATAAAAGTTGGAAGATTATTATCCTGCTGGATTATGTTCTCGGTCTCTACAATGTCAACTTGAAGATCTTCAGAAATATTCACGTGTAACACGCTGACATCACACAAGTTTTACTGTTTTCCATAAAAAATATCAACTTTTCCTTATAATATTCAGTACACTGTCAAAAAATAAAGTACCAACCAGGACCTTTAAGGAACAAGAGCTTGTCCCTGGGGTGGGACCCTCAAAGGGACATTGTTGGACCTTGAGTAAGAGGATCACATTTGGACCTTAGCTGTTTGCAGGACTGTAGGACTCGAGTCCGGTCTTGGACTCAAGTCCGGACTCAAGACCATTTTTCTATGGTCTCGGATGGTCTCGGACTCGCTAGTATTTGGACTCGGACTTGTCTCGGTCTCGGCCACTGGTCTTGCCCAATATGGCTTCTGGTCTGGACCGAGTCCAGGTGTCTTTATTATGTTGATAATAATATTGGAGGGAAAGTGAAACCCAAAATGATGGTCTTGATACTGTCATGTATAAGACCTTTATTCTGTCCTGGACTCGGTCTTGACTTGGACTCAAACCTCTTTGGACTCGGTCTTGACTTAGACTCGACTAGTCCTGGTCTTGGACTTGTCTTGGACTCGACTAGTCCTGGTCTTGGACTCGACTAAGGTGGTCTTGACTACAGCCCTGCCTGTTAGTACTTTCTAAAGGGACAATATTAAACCTTTGAGGATCAATAATGTACCTTAAAGGTACAAATATGTACCTTACACCTCAGAAAGTACACACTGTACAACGGAAGGTGCAGAAATGTACCTTCAAGATACATTTTTGTACTTTTAAGGGAACATTTGCTAAGTTTGTACCTTAGGGAACAAAAAGGGACCTGTATTGGACCTTTTTTTTTTGACAGTGTAAAGACAATAAATCGGCTCAGCTGTCCCCTGTCCTGCATCAGTCCTCTAGTCAAAATCACATCTGACTCATCAGTGACAAAAAAACACGGAAATATCACAGCTGCAGAATAAAGAGACAGACCGACGGACAATGGCAGCTCAGTTACACCGACCTGACGCTCCAGAGGAAATATCTCATGACGCGTACTACAATGCCCATGAGCCTCAGCTGGTGCTCATGCGGTCACAATGCTCTGAAATGCTCTGTTTGCTGACATTTACAACAAACTCAATGTGTGTCTCAGTTCACCAAGGCTAAATAATGGGAAACACCTTGAAGGGGAAAGTCATACCAAACTCCCATATCAAAATAGCCTAATTAAGATCATATTGCTTTTTGTCCAAAATTTCCATATGGTTAAGAAAGACTGGACACATGTTGTACTTATGAATGTTACATTATCTACTTCGGCAAGAACCTGATCCCTCAAAACATTTAGTATTTTAATGATATTTCACGTTTTTCATGTTGCTTTCATTGCCGACTCCAATCAGAATTCACAGAGCAGGCGCGTCTCAATTGAGAACCACGTCACAAAACTGGCACTTTTCCTAAAAATCAGATTGGATTTGGTGAATTGTATTGTCGCCGAATTTGTCATAAGATAAGAGACATTTGTTTGACATCTTACATTATGCGCTCACTCTTCTGTATCTTTATTTAAAACGAAAATAGACCTTAAATAGACAGATTTTCATACGATGACTGGCACCAAAGAACGTGTAAGGGGGTAAACTGAGTTGACAACTAATAAAGGTCTAACTATCTGCCCCCCCAGCAAGCTTTATAAGTAATAATACTGATTATACACGCAGGTAACATAGGTTGGTCCCTACCTGATGAAGGTGGTTTTCCCGGTGGAGTACTGGCCGACCAGCAGCACCATGGGCTTGCTCTGGAAGTCGGCCGCCTCCAGGGCCGGGGAGTGGAAGTCATGGAAGAGGTAGGTCTCCTCCAGCGGCAGCAGCTTCTTCAGGTAGAGGCTCTGGAGTCCCTCCGTCACCGTCTGGTACATCTCTCCTTCCTTGTTGCGTCCACCTTGCTCCTGCTTCACCCAGCTGAACATGCTGCTCCGCCGAAACCCACGCGCTCGAGTCCAACTTCCCTGTTTCGATATTTCCAAATGTTCCGGTTGTTTTCGCCTCCTTTGCTCAGTTCGTCCTTCACACTGAGCGCATGCGTGCGTGCGTGCGTGCGTGCGTGCGTGTGTGGCACCTTGGAGTCTCCGCTGCTCTGCTGTGAACACACTGCCTCCTCTGTGTGTGTGCGGGTGTTTGTGTGATGATGTGACCGCTGCGGGTGCGCCTACCTGGGGGCACCGCCCTTTCCCTTTCCCCTATGACGCAGCCTGGAGCGCGCGCACACACACGCGCACATATAGAAACACGTGCACATAGACACGCACGCCCACACACATGCACGCACACACACACACAGACACACCCACACACCCCACCCGACACACACACACACAGAAACAATTTTATCTTTTGGTAAATTCTGAATTAATGAACATAGCTCATAGTTTCATCCTATCTTAAAATATGTGTTGTATTAATAAAGCCAGTGCTAAAATATTTATCTAGATTTTATTTTGTTGGCAGAAAATCTGTGTTTTCTCTTTAAAGTTT
>CM049390.1:896875-906875 GCA_026937815.1 Etheostoma perlongum | reverse complement strand
AGGCCGGTGAACTCTCGGGTGAAGAAGGTGTGGCTGTCCTTCGGCTCCGATGACATCGCTCTGAGGTCATCCAGAGGTGCCCAGGCCACGCCCACCGAGTACATGGTGATGCCTGGTGATTGGTGGATATGCAGAAACAAGAGATTTCAGTAAAGTCCAGTTTAGACCCAAGGACCGGCCCGTCTCAGCTCGACTCAAACCAGCTGGTCGAGTCTCCAGAGGCTGGTTTTAGGACATGAGAGACGTCTCCTGATAGAGCAGGTCTAGACCACTCTATAATTTACAGGTAGAGCAGGTCTAGACCGCTCTATAATTTACAGGTAGAGCAGGTCTAGACCACTCTATAATTTACAGATAGAGCAGGTCTAGACCGCTCTATAATTTACAGATAGAGCTGGTCTAGACCACTCTATAATTTACAGATAGAGCAGGTCTAGACCACTCTATAATTTACAGATAGAGCAGGTCTAGACCTCTCTATAATTTACAGATAGAGCAGGTCTAGACCGCTCTATAATTTCTATAATTTACAGATAGAGCAGGTCTAGACCACTCTATAATTTACAGATAGAGCAGGTCTAGACCCTCTCTATAATTTACAGATAGAGCAGGTCTAGACCTCTCTATAATTTACAGATAGAGCAGGTCTAGACCACTCTATAATTTACAGATAGAGCATAGAGCAGGGTCTAGACCTCTCTATAATTTTACAGATAGAGCAGGTCTAGACCTCTCTATAATTTACAGATAGAGCAGGTCTAGACCTCTCTATAATTTACAGATAGAGCAGGTCTAGACCTCTCTATAATTTACAGATAGAGCAGGTCTAGACCTCTCTATAATTTACAGATAGAGCAGGTCTAGAGGAGAAGTACAGGAGGAAGCTGGAGCGTAAACTCCAGCAGAACAACATGAGGGGGGTCTGGAGCGGCATGAGGACCATCACTGGCTTCAGACCGACTGGCAGCAGAGGAGTTGATGGCAGCTTGGACAGGGCCAACGAACTCAATCTGTTCTTTAGCAGATTTGATGCTCCTGCTCCTGCCCATCCCCCCATTAACACAACTGCTGTCTCACCTCCAACCCCACTACTTCCCCCTCCCCCCCTCACTGTCCCTTGCCCTCCTCCTGGGAGATCCCTACCTCCACCTCCCTCTACCCCACCTGTGACCTCTGTGTGCCTCACTGCTGACCAGGTGAGAAGACAGCTGACCAGACTCCACTCTAATAAGGCTGCAGGCCCTGATGGTATCCATCCTGGGGTGCTCAAAGCCTGTGCCTCCCAGCTATGTGGAGTCCTTCACCATGTCTTCAACCTGAGCCTTAGTCTCCACAGGGTCCCCGTGCTGTGGAAGACATCTTGCCTCGTTCCTGTGCCAAAGACGCCACGTCCCAGTGACGCCAAGGACTACAGACCCGTGGCACTGACCTCCCACATTATGAAGACCCTGGAGAGACTGGTTCTGGAACAGCTGCGGCCCATGGTGAGACCTCTCCTGGACCCCCCTCCAGTTTGCCTACCAGCCCCGGTTGGGAGTTGAGGACGCCATCATCTTCCTGCTCAACCACATCTACGCCCACCTGGACAAGCCGCCGAGCACGGTGAAGGTCATGTTTTTTGACTTCTCCAGTGCTTTCAACACCATCCGGCCGGCCCTGCTGGGTGAGAAGCTGACAGCGATGCAGGTGGATCCCCCCCCTCGTGTCCTGGATTGTTGACTACCTGTCTGGCAGACCACAGTATGTGCGCCTGCAACACTGTGTGTCAGACAGCGTGGTCAGCAACACCGGGGCCCCGCAGGGGACTGTCCTCTCTCCCTTCCTCTTCACCATCTACACCACAGACTTCAACTACCACACAGAGTCCTGGAGAGCCAAGACCCCAGTGAGCCCTGTTTCCATCCAGGGGGTCAGTGTGGACATGGTGGAGGACTACAAATACCTGGGAGTGCACTTAGACAATAAAGTGGACTGGACCAAGAACACTCAAGCCCTCTACAGGAAGGGCCAAAGCGTCTCTACTTTCTGAGGAGGCTGAGGTCCTTCAACATCTGCAGGACCATGCTGAGGATGTTTTAGGAGTCTGGGGGGGCAGCTGCATGCTGGGGCAGCAGGCTGAGGGTAGGACGCCAACAGACTCAACAAACTGATCCACAAGGTCAGTGACATCATGGGGGTGGATCTGGACTCTCTGTTGGTGGTGTCAGAGAGGAGGACTCTGTCCAAACTACATGTCCTCTGGGACAATGTCTCGCACCCACTCCATGGCTTGTTGATAAATCACAGGAGCACTTTCAGTGATAGACTCATTCTCCCAGAATGCACCACAGAGCGCCACAGGAAGTCATTCCTGCCTGTGGCCATCAAAGTTTATAACTCCTCCCTCTAAGTGTCTGACACACACACACACACACACACACACACACACACACACACACACACACACACACACACACACACACACACACACACACACACACACACACTTAGAGAGGTTGATACTGGACTATATTATCTGTATTATCTGTTTTGTGCAATAACACCGGCCTCAAATGTGTGCAATTCTCAAGTTTACCATTGCAATTCCTTAATTATGTAAATTATGTAAATAATGTATAATAATAACATTCCTTTAACTATGTAAATACGTACGTACATATCCACACTCCTTATATTTCTTATTTTTATTTCTACTCTGATATTTCTACTATTTGTACAACTCCAACACAGAGTTTCCCTTCGGGGATCAATAAAGTATTTCTGATTCTGATGTAATAGTATAGTATATAATAGTATAATAGTATAATAGTGTACTATATAATAGTATAGTATGTAATAGTATAGTATAATTTGAACACACACCTTGTCTCTGAGCAGCCAGCGCCGGGGCTCTGACGTCGTCATATGATTGGCCGTCGGTCACCACGATCAGGAAGTTACGGCCCGGTCCCGTCCGCCTGGCGGAGGAAACCACAACTTAGTTTAACTCCTAATTCAGGCGAGACACCAGCACTGCTAATTTTAGTTAACAGTTATTTTTGGAATTCATGGTCAATAAAGCTCATTTATAGGAAATTATACCTAATGTTTGAGTTAGAAAAGCAGAAATTAGGAATTATTGAGACTAAAATTAAAGGAATGGATGTTGATGATAATCACAGACTGGAATATGTCAACTTTTACTCAATACTATTTCAAAAACACTTCCATTTGTTTTACAATGCTATAAAATTGAATAAGACGCCCCAAAATTAATGAAAGTAGAGATTTGTACTTGGCAAAGAGCGTTGGGTGGAATCAATCATGTTATTTTGGGGAATTATAAAGAACACTGATATAGGACAACATGAGGACAACATGAGGACAACATGAGGGCAACATGAGGACAACATGGGGACAACATGAGGTCAACATGGGGACAACATGGGGACAACATGGGGACAACATGGGGACAACATGAGGACAACATGAGGACAACATGGGGACAACATGAGGACAACATGAGGGCAACATGGGGACAACATGAAGACAACATGAGGACAACATGAGGACTACATGAGGACAACATGAGGACAGCATGGGGACAACATGAGGACAACATGAGGACAACATGAGGGCAACATGGGGACAACATGAAGACAACATGAGGGCAACATGAAGACAACATGAGGGCAACATGAGGGCAACATGGGGACAACATGAGGACAACATGAGGGCAACATGAGGACAACATGAGGACAACATGAGGACAACATGAGGGCAACATGAGGGCAACATGAGGACAACATGAGGGCAACATGAGGACAACATGGGGACAACATGAGGTCAACATGGGGACAACATGGGGACAACATGGGGACAACATGAGGACAACATGAGGACAACATGGGGACAACATGAGGACAACATGAGGACAACATGGGGACAACATGAGGACAACATGAGGGCAACATGGGGACAACATGAAGACAACATGAGGACAACATGAGGACTACATGAGGACAACATGAGGACAGCATGGGGACAACATGAGGACAACATGAGGACAACATGAGGGCAACATGAGGACAACATGAAGACAACATGAGGGCAACATGAAGACAACATGAGGGCAACATGAGGGCAACATGAGGACAACATGAGGACAACATGAGGGCAACATGAGGACAACATGAGGACAACGTGAGGACAACATGAGGGCAACATGAGGGCAACATGAGGACAACATGAGGGCAACATGAGGACAACATGAGGACAACATGGGGTCAACATGAGGGCAACATGAGGACAACATGAGGGCAACATGAGGACAACATGAGGACAACATGAGGACAACATGAGGGCAACATGAAGACAACATGAGGGCAACATGAAGACAACAAGAGGGCAACATGAGGGCAACATGAGGACAACATGAGGGCAACATGAAGACAACATGAGGGCAACATGAAGACAAAATGGGGACAACATGAAGACAACACGAGGGCAACATGAGGACAACATGAGGACAACATGAAGACAACATGAGGACAACATGGGACAACATGAGGGACAACATGAGGGCAACATGAGGACAACATGAGGACAACATGAGGGCAACATGAGGGCAACATGAGGGCAACATGAGGACAACATGAGGACAACATGAGGGCAACATGAGGGCAACATGAGGACAACATGAGGGCAACATGAAGACAAAATGGGGACAACATGAAGACAACACGAGGGCAACATGAGGACAACATGAGGACAACATGAAGACAACATGAGGACAACATGGGGACAACATGAGGGCAACATGAGGGACAACATGAGGACAACATGAGGACAACATGAGGGCAACATGAGGACAACATGAGGACAACATGAGGGCAACATGAGGGCAACATGAGGACAACATGAGGACAACATGAGGACAACATGAAGACAACATGAGGGCAACATGAGGGCAACATGAGGACAACATGAGGACAACATGAGGACAACCTGAGGACAACATGAGGACAACATGAAGACAACATGAGGGCAACATGAGGGCAACATGAGGACAACATGAGGACAACCTGAGGACAACATGAGGACAACATGAGGACAACATATCCACAGTCTCTGTCTGTTACCTGAACAGGTGTTGGGTGGTGTAGGTGATGGCTGTTTCCCCAGCGGTTCCAACACTCAGTCAGCCAGATCCAATCAGCGTTCCGAGTCCTCTGTTTGCCATTCAACACACAGTCGAAGCCAGCTGCTGATCGTAGGTGAACTGCACCGCACCTGGACATCCAACACACAGTCAGCCAGCCAATCAGCATCTCCGTAGCTCTGTTTCCATCCAACACACAGTCAGCCAGCCAATCAGCATCTCCGTAGCTCTGTTTCCATCCACACGTTTCTATCTGAATGAAGTGATATCGAAGGAAAGATGCCGTCTGGAAACAGTCGAATTCGATGGAATTTCATGAATATCGACTCAAAGGAAAAGGTCTCATCTGATTTTCTCTTGATCGATATACGGCAGGGCTGTAGTACTCGAGACCGTTCTTGGACTTGAGTCCGGACTCAAGACCGTTTTTCTATGGACTCGGACTTGTCTCGGACTCGCTAGTATGTGGTCTCGGACTTGTCTCGGACTCGGACTTGTCTCGGTCTCGGCCACTGGTCTTGCCAGATATGGCTTTTGGCAATAAAAGACAAGCTGGACCTGCATAATAATATTGGAGGTGGGAAACCCAAAATGGTTTCTTATTATGTCATGCATATGTCCTTTATTCTGTCCTGGAACATCGGCTCTTGTCAGCATGTCCCATAGTGATCATGTGGTGTTGGGGGGTAGTGACAATGTGATGTTGTCCCATAGTGATCATGTGGTGTTGTCCCATAGTGATCATGTGGTGTTGTCCCATATTGATCATGTGATGTTGTCCCATAGTGATCATGTGGTGTTGTCCCATAGTGATCATGTGTTGTTGTCCCATAGTGATCATGTGTTGTTGTCCCATAGTGATCATGTGATGTTGTCCCATAGTTATCATGTGATGTTGTCCCATATTGATCATGTGGTGTTGTCCCATAGTGATCATGTGGTGTTGTCCCATAGTGATCATGTGGTGTTGTCCCATAGTGATCATGTGGTGTTGTCCCATAGTGATCATGTGTTGTTGTCCCATAGTGATCATGTGATGTTGTCCCATATTGATCATGTGATGTTGTCCCATATTGATCATGTGATGTTGTCCCATATTGATCATGTGATGTTGTCCCATATTGATCATGTGATGTTGTCCCATATTGATCATGTGATGTTGTCCCATATTGATCATGTGATGGTGTCCCATATTGATCATGTGATGGTGTCCCATATTGATCATGTGATGGTGTCCCATATTGATCATGTGATGGTAGATGTCTGTTGTGTAATTCAGTGTAAATGAATGGAAACACCTTAAAATGTCTCCAACCAATCCGATATCCCAGTCTGACCCTAAAACAGCGTCATGTGAAGTCATCACCGGGTTTTTATTGGCTGTAAAGCCGTCGGATGGAAACACACTTTCACCAGATTTATTCTCAGGAGGTTTCTACCGAACTTCAGATAATTCGATGGACGCGTGGATGGAGACTTAGCTCCCGACTCAGTGAGTCAAACCGTGTTCATGGCGTGAAGCTGACCGATGCGAGCGCCGACGTCGGAGACGTCGAAGCTTCTGGTGATTCCTGCCAGGAAGTCCAGGACCAGGCGGAAGTTCCCTTCTCCAACGCTGGAGGAGCCGTCGATGAGGAACCCGATGTTCACAGAGTTGTAGCAGGTTTTACCTGAAAACACACACAGGTATTAGTATCTTTTTATCAATCAGATTTTTACCGGTTTTTACCACAACGTGAAGACAACATGAGGACAACCTGAGGGCAACATGAGGACAACATGAGGGCAACATAAGGACAACATGAGGACAACATGAGGACAACATGAGGACAACATGAAGGACAACATGAGGACAACATGAGGACAACATGAGGACAACATGAGGGCAACATGAGGGCAACATGAGGACAACATGAAGACAACATGAGGACAACATGAGGGCAACATGAGGGCAACATGAGGGCAACATGAAGACAACATGAGGACAACATGAGGACAACATGAAGGCAACATGAGGACAACATGAGGGCAACATGAGGGCAACATGAGGACAACATGAGGACAACATGAGGACAACATGAGGGCAACATGAGGACAACATGAAGGCAACATGAGGGCAACATGAGGGCAACATGAAGACAACATGAGGGCAACATGAGGACAACATGAGGACAACATGAGGACAACATGAGGACAACATGAGGACAACATGAGGACAACATGAGGACAACATGAGGGCAACATGAGGACAACATGAGGGCAACATGAGGGCAACATGAGGACAACATGAAGACAACATGAGGACAACATGAGGGCAACATGAGGGCAACATGAGGGCAACATGAAGACAACATGAGGACAACATGAGGACAACATGAGGACAACATGAAGGCAACATGAGGACAACATGAGGGCAACATGAGGGCAACATGAGGACGACATGAGGGCAACATGAAGGCAACATGAGGGCAACATGAAGACAACATGAGGACAACATGAGGACAACATGAAGACAACATGAGGACAACATGAGGATGTGTTGTCTTCCCGGCGACCTGCAACTTTGTGTTTTTCTGGGTTGAAATTTCAACATTTTGTTGTTCTATTTCTACACTTTTTTCAATGTTTTTGTCAATTTTATTGAAATTTTTTGTCACTTTTTAAAAAACATTTTTTAAATTATGTTTCTTACTGCAGAGCAGGCCGTCCAGCGAGCAGAGCTTCTGAGTGAGAGGTCTGACGTGCTTGGTGGTGCTGAACCAGCTGGTCATCAAATAACTGAAGAACCCGTTATCCTTACACACCGCCTGAAGGAAAAGAAACACGGGAACATGGGAACATGGGAACATGGGGAACAGAAACATAGAAACATAGTAACATGGGAACATGGGATCATGGGATCATGGAAACATGGGAACACAGAAACATAGAAACATAGTAACATAGTAACATAGGGACATAGTAACATGGGAACATGGGATCATGGGAACATGGGAACACAGAAACATAGAAACATAGTAACATGGGATCATAGTAACATGGGAACATGGGATCATGGGATCATGTGACCGGCAGCTAATGTCAACTGGTCCCTAACAACGTAACCTAGCAACTGGGATTATGAGCTCGTCCTGAGAACTAATGTTTTAGTAGGAACCAAAGTTCACATCGTATGTTTCTCCGGGATCAGCCAGCGCGAAGGACATCTATATTTTGATTGGTTGCTGGCGTTAGCCGCTGAACCGCGTCATAGCTCAGCGGTTAGTACACGTGGTCGGCTATTTTTAAATTAAAAAAAAATACATAAATAACAGGAAATGAAGCGTTCACCTTCTTCACGAAGTCCTGGTCTCGCACCATGGCGAGCTCCTCCGGCGCCGGTCTGGCCACCGACACCAGGAACACGTTGATGCCCGACTCCCTGGCCAACATGGCCGCCTGCTCCAGGTCGTCAGACGGCCAGCCGTCGATCAGCACCACCATCACCCGGGGGTGCCCCCGCCTCCCGCCGTTCTCCTGGCTGAAGAAGGTCTCCGCCGTGTGCGTGATGGCCTTCCCTGATCCCAAGACAGGAAACACCATAACCCTCGGACGGTATCAGGGTCAAATGGACCCATTTCAAATTTTTAGAGAAGAAAAATGGTCCAAGGTACGTTTCTACTCGAAAATCAATGGACCTCATACTCTGCTCCTGACTGGCTAGTAGTCCTTACCTAGGTACTGTCAGGACCCTCATACTCTGCTTCTGACTGGCTAGTAGTCCTTACCTAGGTACTGTCAGGACCTCATGCTCTGCTCCTGACTGGCTAGTAGTCCTTACCTAGGTACTGTCAGGGCCCTCATACTCTGCTTCTGACTGGCTAGTAGTCCTTACCTAGGTACTGTCAGGACCTCATGCTCTGCTCCTGACTGGCTAGTAGTCCTTACCTAGGTACTGTCTTACCTCCCTGACTGGGTAGTCCTTGTCAGGACTGTCCTCATACTCTGCTCCTGACTGGCTAGGTCCTTACCTAGGTCTGTCAGGTACTGTCAGGACCCCTCATACTCTGCTCCTGACTGGCTAGTAGTCCTTACCTAGGTACTGTCAGGGACCCTCATACTCTGCTCCTGACTGGCTAGTAGTCCTTACCTAGGTACTGTCAGGACCCTCATACTCTGCTCCTGACTGGCTAGTAGTCCTTACCTAGGTACTGTCAGGACCCTCATACTCTGCTCCTGACTGGCTAGTAGTCCTTACCTAGGTACTGTCAGGACCCCTCATACTCTGCTTCTGACTGGCTAGTAGTCCTTACCTAGGTACTGTCAGGGCCCTCATACTCTGCTCCTGACTGGCTAGTAGTCCTTACCTAGGTACTGTCAGGACCCTCATACTCTGCTTCTGACTGGCTAGTAGTCCTTACCTAGGTACTGTCAGGACCTCATGCTCTGCTCCCTGACTGGCTAGTAGTCCTTACCTAGGTACTGTCAGGGACCCTTCATGACTGGCTGCTCCTAGGTACTGTCAGGACCTCATGCTCTGCTCCTGACTGGCTAGTAGTCCTTACCTAGGTACTGTCAGGACCCTCATACTCTGCTCCTGACTGGCTAGTAGTCCTTACCTAGGTACTGTCAGGACCCTCATACTCTGCTCCTGACTGGCTAGTAGTCCTTACCTAGGTACTGTCAGGGCCCTCATACTCTGCTCCTGACTGGCTAGTAGTCCTTACCTAGGTACTGTCAGGACCCTCATACTCTGCTCCTGACTGGCTAGTAGTCCTTACCTAGGTACTGTCAGGTCCCTCATACTCTGCTCCTGACTGGCTAGTAGTCCTTACCTAGGTACTGTCAGGACCCTCATACTCTGCTTCTGACTGGCTAGTA
>CM049390.1:876875-891875 GCA_026937815.1 Etheostoma perlongum | reverse complement strand
GACAAACGTTGAAAAACTGACAAAATCATAGGGGAAAAACACAAAAGGGTCGAAAAAGACGACCATAACGTTCATAGAAGGCTTTTATTTTGAAATGTGTGGCCGGGTTGGATCAGTGGTAGAGCGGGCGCACATGTACTTCGAGGTTTATGCCTCAATGCAGAGGTCAAGGGTTGGAACCCGGCCTGTGATGATTTCCTGCATGTACCCCCCCACCCTCACCTACCTATCAAATAAAAGGTGGAAAAGCCCCAAAAATAATCCCTCTTATAGAGTTTATTCATTTTCTCCCCCTGAGCTTCAGGGCACTGACCACCAGAGGGAGCTAAACATCTTTTAACATTATTTAACATTAGAGAACTGATGGGATGTCGATGAGAGACACTTTTTCTCAGTGCTTTTGGGTCTTTGAATCTGTTCTTTTCCTCCTTTCTTTCTCCCAGTCTTGTATATTATTTTATATATATTCTTATATTTCTTTCCGTGTTTCGCCCACTTCATCCCGGACATTTGTTGCTCCAGAAACTCTCCTACAGTCCCCTCACCATCAGTCGCCACTCGTTCTCCTAACCAGAAAACAACAGACGGCCCTGCTCTGCCTCTGATTGGCTAGTACTCGTTGCCATCTGGGTCAGAGCCAATTAGAAGCAGGAAGAGGGCGGGAACAGTCGCTGCTGTCTCCAGTGTGTAGGGGGAAAGGGGCGGGACTTTAGAAACAATCCCCAAATAAGCAACTACACTTTAGAAACAAGCCCAAATAAGAAACTACATGTTAGAAACAAGCCCAAATACACAACTACACACTAGAAACAAGCCCAAATAAGAAACTACACATTAGAAACAAGCCCAAATAAGAAACTTAGAAACAAGCCCACATTAGAAACAAGCCCAAATAAGAAACTACACATTAGAAACAAGCCCAAATAAGAAACATTAGAAACACATTAGAAACAAGCCCAAATAAGAAACTACACATTAGAAACAAGCCCAAATAAAACTACAACTTAGAAACAAGCCCAAATAAGAAACTACACATTAGAAACAAGCCCAAATACACAACTACACACTAGTAACAAGCCCAAATAAGAAACTACACATTAGAAACAAGCCCAAATAAGCAACTACACATTAGAAACAAGCCCAAATAAGAAACTACACATTAGAAACAAGCCCAAATAAGAAACTACACTTTAGAAACAAGCCCAAATAAGAAACTACACATTAGAAACAAGCCCAAATAAGCAACTACACATTAGAAACAAGCCCAAATAAGAAACTACACCTTAGAAACAAGCCCAAATACACAACTACACATTAGAAACAAGCCCAAATAAGAAACTACACATTAGAAACAAGCCCAAATAAGAAACTACACCTTAGAAACAAGCCCAAATAAGAAACTACACATTAGAAACAAGCCCAAATAAGAAACTACACATTAGAAACAAGCCCAAATAAGAAACTACACATTAGAAACAAGCCCAAATAACAACTACACTTTAGAAACAAGCCCAAATAACTACAAACTACACATTAGCCCAAATAAAACAAGCCCAAATACATTAGAAACAACTACACTTTAGAAACAAGCCCAAATAAGAAAAACTAGGAAACAGCCCAAATAAGAAAAACAAGCCCAAATAAACTACACATTAGAAACAAGCCCAAATAAGAAACACATGTTAGAAACAAGCCCAAATAAGAAAAATTAGAAACAAGCCCAAATAAGAAACTACACTTTAGAAACAAGCCCAAATAAGAAACTACACCTTAGAAACAAGCCCAAATACACAACTACACATTAGAAACAAGCCCAAATAAGAAACTACACATTAGAAACAAGCCCAAATAAGAAACTACATCTTAGAAACAAGCCCAAATAAGAAACTACACAGTAGAAACAAGCCCAAATAGAAACAACTACATTAGAAACAAGCCCAAATAAGAAACTACACATTAGAAACAAGCCCAAATAAGAAACTACACGTTAGAAACAAGCCCAAATAAGAAACTACAGATTAGAAACAAGCCCAAATAAGAAACTACAGATTAGAAACAAGCCCAAATAAGAAACTACACTTTAGTAACAAGCCCAAATAAGAAACTACATCTTAGAAACAAGCCCAAATAAGAAACTACACATTAGAAACAAGCCCAAATAAGAAACTACACCTTAGAAACAAGCCCAAATAAGAAACTACACATTAGAAACAAGCCCAAATAAGAAACTACGCATTAGAAACAAGCCCAAATAAGAAAGTACATCTTAGGAACAAGCCCAAATAAGAAACTACACCTTAGAAACAAGCCCAAATAAGAAACTACACATTAGAAACAAGCCCAAATAAGAAACTACATGTTAGAAACAAGCCCAAATAAGAAACTACATGTTAGAAACAAGCCCAAATAAGAAACTACATGTTAGAAACAAGCCCAAATAAGAAACTACATGTTAGAAACAAGCCCAAATAAGAAACTACATGTTAGAAACAAGCCCAAATAAGAAACTACATGTTAGAAACAAGCCCAAATAAGAAACTACAGATTAGAAACAAGCCCAAATAAGAAACTACACTTTAGTAACAAGCCCAAATAATGAACTACATCTTAGTAACAAGCCCAAATAAGAAACTATATGTTAGAAACAAGCCCAAATAAGAAACTATGTTAGAAACAAGCCCAAATAAGAAACTACATGTTAGAAACAAGCCCAAATAAGAAACTACATGTTAGAAACAAGCCCAAATAAGAAACTACATGTTAGAAACAAGCCCAAATAAGAAACTATGTTAGAAACAAGCCCAAATAAGAAACTACATGTTAGAAACAAGCCCAAATAAGAAACTATGTTAGTAACAAGCCCAAATAAGAAACTATGTTAGAAACAAGCCCAAATAAGAAACTACATGTTAGAAACAAGCCCAAATAAGAAACTACATGTTAGTAACAAGCCCAAATAACGAACTACATCTTAGAAACAAGCCCAAATAAGAAACTGCACATTAGAAACAAGCCCAAATAAGAAACTACACATTAGAAACAAGCCCAAATAAGAAACTACACATTAGAAACAAGCCCAAATAAGAAACTACACCTTAGAAACAAGCCCAAATAAGAAACTACACCTTAGAAACAAGCCCAAATAAGAAACTACACCTTAGAAACAAGCCCAAATAAGAAACTACACCTTAGAAACAAGCCCAAATAAGAAACTACACCTTAGAAACAAGCCCAAATAAGCAACTGCACATTAGAAACAAGCCCAAATAAGAAACTACACCTTAGAAACAAGCCCAAATAAGAAACTACACCTTAGAAACAAGCCCAAATAAGAAACTACACCTTAGAAACAAGCCCAAATAAGAAACTACACCTTAGAAACAAGCCCAAATCTTAGAAACAAGCCCAAAAAGAAACTACCTTAGAAACAAGCCCAAATAAGAAACTACATGATAGAAACAAGCCCAAATAAGAAACGTTAGAAACAAGCCCAAATAAAAACTACACCTTAGAAACAAGCCCAAATAAGAAACAAGCCCAAATAAGAAAACTCTTAGAACAAGCCCAAGCCCAAATAAGAAGCAAGCCCAAATAAGCAACTACACTTAGAAACAAGCCCAAATGAAACTACATTAGAAACAAGCCCAAATAAGAAACTACACCTTAGAAACAAGCCCAAATAGAAACTACACCTTAGAAACAAGCCCAAATAAGCAACTGCACATTACAAACAAGCCCAAATAAGAAACTACATGTTAGAAACATTAACATATTTGTAAGCGACTTTACAGAAAAACAAGCCCAATGTTGCTTATAATAAGCAGACTTAGCAACACAGAGTGTAAAGTGAAAGATTTGAGAGAACGGAAACACAGAGAGAGGAGAGGAAGAAGGGATGTGAAGTAAGGAGGGAGGTATTCCCCCCCCACCCCCCCACGCTCCTCCCCCGTGAGGTCGTCCAGGGTTGAGAGTTAATCCTCCGTCCGGCACATTCCTTCGTGGTGTTATGTTGAGGTTCAGCAGACAGCAGGACTCACGCGGCTCGGCAGCTGCCGGCGGTGAACACAACACACGGGCTGTGTTGGAAACAGAAGGGTGACCAAACGTCCTCTTTTGCCCCGAGATGTCCACTCTTTACGTCATGTCCGGGGCGTCCGGGGGGGAGGTTGGGGCTATAAATTAATGAAAATGTCCAGTTTTCACTGTTTTTCATGGGACCATTGAGCAAGGACTTAAATTGCCTGGTGCTTTGCACACAATACTACGGTACTTTGTTGTGTGATGTAATTCCTGAGACGTTCACATACAGGGAGCATATACAGGGAGCAGATCAGACAGGAAAAAGATCAGACAGGGAGCACATACAGGGAGCAGATCAGACAGGGAACACATACAGGGAGCAGATCAGACAGGGAACACATACAGGGAGCAGATCAGACAGGGAGCACATACAGGGAGCAGATCAGACAAGGAGCAGATCAGACAGGGAACACATACAGGGAGCAGACCAGACAGGGAGCACATACAGGGAGCAGATCAGACAAGGAGCAGATCAGACAGGGAACACATACAGGGAGCAGATCAGACAAGGAACTAATCAGACAGGGAACACATACAGGGAGCAGATCAGACAGGGAGCAGATACTAGGAGCAGATCAGACAGGAGGCAGATCAGATAGGGAGCAGATACTAGGAGCAGATCAGACAGGGAGTAGATCAGACAGGGAGCAGATCAGACAGGGAGCAGATACTAGGAGCAGATCAGACAGGGAGCAGAATAGACAGTGAGCAGATCACAGTTGAACTGTTAAAACGCGCTCCACGCCCCGTCCCCCCGGGACACGGGAGGAGGAGGAGTGCACCGTGTGCAAAGCAGCACGTATGTCTCAGTGTCCAATGAAGGAGCCGGAGACCTCAGAGCTCACATGGACACCAGAAAACCTCAAAACCTTATTACACCGAAAAGTGTTATGGTGCAAACTGGAGGAGGACCCAAAAGACGAGCAGGAGCAGGGAGAAGCTTCAAAAGATTTATTGGCTCCACATAAAAACCGGCACAAAAAAGTCAGTGCAGCACACAAAATAAAGTCCCAAAAAACGAGAGTCCAAAAGCAAAAAGGAACCAGGGAAAAAACTACGACTGGGAAAAACATAGCAAGTCACGACAACACAACAACAAGTCAGCACAACACAACAAGTCACCACAACATGCCACCACAACACAACAAGTCACCACAACACGCCACCACAACACAACAAGTCACCACAACACAACAAATCACCACAACACGCCACCACAACACAACAAGTCACCACAACACGACAGCAAAGCCACAACATGACAACATCACCACATGAGACAACATCAACATGACACGCCACCACAAACAACAACAAGTCACCACAACACACAACAAGTCACCACAACACAACAAAAAGTCACCACAACAACAACAAGTCACCACAACACAACAGCAAGTCACCACAACACGACAACAAATGCCACAACACGACAGCAAGTCACCACAACACAACAACGACAACATCAAGTCACCACAACACGACACAAATGCAACAAAGACAGCAAATGCCACAACACGACAACAAGTCACCACAACACAACAACAAGTCACCACAACACGACAGCAAGTCTCCACAACACGACAACAAGTGACCACAACACAACAACAAGTCATCACAACACAACAACAAATGCCACAACACAACAGCAAGTTACCACAACACAACAACAAATAACACAACACAACAACAAATGCCACAACACGACAGCAAGTCACCACAACACGACAACAAGTCACCACAACACGACATCAAGTCACTACAACAAAACAGCAAGTCACCACAACACAACAACAAGTCACCACAACACAGCAACAAGTCACCACAACACAACAACAAATGCCAAAACACAACAGCAAAAGCCACAACACGACAACAAATGCCACAACACGACAACAAATGCCAAAACACGACAACAAGTCACCACAACACGCCACCACAACACAACAAGTCACTACAAAACGACAAGTCACCACAACACGACAACAAGTCACCACAACACGACAACAAGTCACCACAACACGACAGCAAGTCACCACAAAACGGCATCAAGTCACCACAACACAACAACAAGTCACCACAACACGACAGCAAGTCACCACAAAACGGCATCAAGTCACCACAACAAAACAACAAGTCACCACAACACAACCACAAGTCACCACAAAAACCATCAAGTCACCACAACAAAACAACAAGTCACCACAACACAACCACAAGTCACCACAACACAACAACAAGTAATCACAACACAACAACAAATGCCACAACACAACAGCAAGTCACCACAACACAACAACAAAGTAACACAACAACCACAACACAACAGCAAGTCACTACAACACGACAACAAGTCACCACAACACAATAGCAAGTCACCACAACACGACAACAAGTCACCACAACAAGTCACCACAACACAGCAACAAGTCACCACAACACGACAACAATGCCACAACACAACAAGTCACCACAACAAGACAACAAATGCCACAACACAACAACAAATGCCAAAACACAACAACAAGTCACCAAACACAACAACAAGTCACCACAACACGACAGCAAGTCACCACAACACAATAGCAAGTCACCACAACACGACAACAAGTCACCACAACAAGTCACCACAACACGCCACCACAACACAGCAAGTCACCACAACACGACAAGTCACCACAACACGACAACAAGTCATCACAACACGACAACAAGTCACCACAACACGACAACAAGTCACCACAAAAAACAAGTCACCACAACACAAGTCACCACAACACGCCACCACAACACAGCAAGTCACCACAACACAACAAGTCACCACAACACGACAACAAGTCATCACAACAACAACAAGTCACCACAACACGACAGCAAGTCACCACAAAACGCCATCAAGTCACCACAACACAACAACAAGTCACCACAACACGACAGCAATACACAACAGCAAGTCACCACAACACGACAGCAAGTCACCACAACACGACAACAAGTGACCACAACACAACAACAAGTCATCACAACACAACAACAAATGCCACAACACAACAGCAAGTCACCACAACACGACAGCAAGTCACCACAACACCACAACACGACAACAAGTCACCACAACACAACACGCCACCACAACACAACAAGTCACCACAACACAACAACAACTACATTTCATTGCTATGTAATTGTGACTTGCAATTACAATAAATTTGCCAAAACATAATATATATACAGGGGGGACACATTATAACGGTCGTTATATTTATAACGTGAGCCTTGTCTGCAGCTCTTTATGGTGCAAATGTCTTTATTTATGTAAAGTTATTATTCTCCTGTATTGTTCCTTCCTGTTGTGTTCTTTAGTAGACACACGGTTATTTTTACCTCTTTTGTCATTTTTGAAAAAGAGTTCAACATTTGTGTTGCTTTTTGGGGAGTTTTGTTGCCTTTTTTCTTAGTTTTTGTTGAAGAATTGTGTTGACTTGTTGTCACTTTTAAAGAAAAGAACATTTTTTCAATGTTTTTGTCGCCTTTTTTAAGTTTTCTTGTTCTAGGTTTTTTTTTTCTTTCTGACATTTGTCTCCTTATGAACCTTTTGTGTCTTTTTTTGACAATGTTGTTGCTTATTTTAACTCCATGCAGACATTTCCCTGGACCTCCCGAGACTAGATCAACACAACAGCAGCTCAGATAGGACGCCAACTACATGTCGTTGCTATGCAACTGTGACGTGCAACGACAATAAAGATGAATCTAATTAGCAAAGCATCAATAACAACACTTGTTGTGGATCACACTGATTGGAAGAGTGAGAACCGGTTCGAAGACGTCCTCCTACCTGTGGATGGCCGCTCCACAGACGGAGGAGACGGAGGCGTAGATCCCCGTCCCGAACACCGTCACGCTGGTCCGCGTGCAGTCCGGAGGACACAGAACCACCACGCCGTCCTGCACCAGGTCGGCTCCGCGGGTCCCACAGGCCACCGGGTACAGCACTGAGCAGCAACACACAGAGACAAGGATGGAGGTTTTGGTTCCAACATCGGGACCAGGTGCTTATGTAGACCTTATGTAACGCAGTTAAAAATGCATTTCTAATTTCCAAAATGACGACACTGTGCTCCTATGTTTACACAAAAACAGATCCAAGCTATCTTTTGTTCCACAGGCCATCAAACTCCTTAACAGGGCTGTAGTCAAGACCCCCTTAGTCGAGTCCAAGACAAGTCCGAGACCAGGACTAGTCGAGTCCAAGACAAGACCGAGTCCGAAGAGGTTAGAGTCCAAGTCAAGACCGAGTCCAGGACAGAAAAAAGGTCTTATGCATGACAGTATCAAGACCATCATTTTGGGTTATTTGTTGATATTTAAAAAAAAAAACAGTGTCACAAATACTAGCGAATCCGAGACAAGTCCAAGTCCAAATACCAGCGAGTCCGAGACAAGTCCAAGTCCAAATACCAGCGAGTCAGAGACAAGTCCGAGACCATAGAACAACGGTCTCAAGTCCGGACTCGAGACCTACAACCCTGCTCCATAATAATGAGGGTTCTGTATGATAATAGGTGTATTTGGTTTATTTAATTATCTTTATTTCTTTTCCTCCCAGCTGGTCTGGAGCTGTACCCCCCCTCCAGTGCTCTGGTCTATGTTATGAGAGGCCATGTCTACATCCTGGTCTTGTCTGTCCTGATGAGGTTTCTGCTGCAACATAACAGGATCGGACGAACGAATTTAGATTTTATTTCATTTTATCATTCTGTCTGTCCTATCTTTTTGTCTGTTTCTGTCTTTCTTTTTTCTGTCATTCTATCTTTCTTTCAGTCTCAGTCTTTCTGTTGTTGCTTCTATCTTTTTTTCTCTGTCTTTCTGTCGTTCTGTCTTTCTTTCCTTCTATCTTTCTTTCTGTTCTTTCTGTCTCGGTCTTTCTTTCTTTCCTTCTATTTTTCTATCTGTCTTTGTCTTTCTTTCTTTCTGTTGTTCTTTCTATCTTTCTATCTGTCTTTGTCTTTCTGTCTTTCCTTCTCTGTCTTTCCTTTTATTGTTTTTTCTTTCTTTCTTTCTGTCTGTCTGTCTGTCTGTGTTTCTTTCTGTCTCGGTCTTTCTGTCTTTCTTTCCTTCTATCTTTCTATCTGTCTTTGTCTGTCTTTCTTCCTTCTATCTTACTAATTCATCCAGAGAAACACATCTGCTCTTTGAAAGGCCGACTCAGGAGACCCGGAGCTTTTCATCCGTTTCATCTTTAGGGAGAAACGCTTTGAATTTCAGACATTTTCATGATTCAGATTCAAAATAAACACAGAGAAACGTTGTGAGGATCTTACAGGAAGGTGTAACGTTACCTCGGCCTGCAGAGAAACCCTTCATCAAAAGGAGGAGGAGGAGGAGGAGGAGGAGGAGGAGGAGGAGGAGGAGGAGAAGAAGAGGCGCCGCACACAAAGCTTTTCTATTGGCAGAGCTAACGGTGAGAGACAACCCTGAGGACGAATGGAGACAACTAGGACGACTGGATGGTGTTGGTCCCAGTGAACAGACAAATAGGTCTATATAAAGAGACCTCATATACAGTATTAGGGACCACTAAGGTCTATATAAAGAGACTTCAGATACAGTATTAGGGACCACTAAGGTCTATATAAAGAGACTTCAGATACAGTATTAGGGGACCACTAAGGTCTATATAAAGAGACTTCAGATACAGTATTAGGGACCACTAAGGTCTATATAAAGAGACTTCAGATACAGTATTAGGGACCACTAAGGTCTATATAAAGAGACTTCAGATACAGTATTAGGGGACCACTAAGGTCTATATAAAAGAGACTTCAGATACAGTATTAGGGGACCACTAAGGTCTATATAAAGAGACTTTAGATACAGTATTAGGGGACCACTAAGGTCTATATAAAGAGACTTCAGATACAGTATTAGGGACCACTAAGGTCTATATAAAAAGAGACTTCAGATCCAGTATTAGGGGACCACTAAGGTCTATATAAAAGAGACTTCAGATCCAGTATTAGGGACCACTAAGGTCTATATAAAGAGACTTCAGATCCAGTATTAGGGACCACTAAGGTCTATATAAAGAGACTTCAGATACAGTATTAGGGACCACTAAGGTCTATATAAAAGAGACTTCAGATCCAGTATTAGGGGACCACTAAGGTCTATATAAAAGAGACTTCAGATCCAGTATTAGGGACCACTAAGGTCTATATAAAGAGACTTCAGATACAGTATTAGGGACCACTAAGGTCTATATAAAGAGACCTCATATACAGTATTAGGAGACCACTAAGGTCTATATAAAGAGACTTCAGATACAGTATTAGGGACCACTAAGGTCTATATAAAGAGACTTCAGATACAGTATTAGGGGACCACTAAGGTCTATATAAAAGAGACTTCAGATACAGTATTAGGGGACCACTAAGGTCTATATAAAAGAGACCTCATATACAGTATTAGGGGGACCACTAAGGTCTATATAAAGAGACTTCAGATACAGTATTAGGGGACCACTAAGGTCTATATAAAGAGACCTCATATACAGTATTAGGGGACCACTAAGGTCTATATTAAAGAGACCACCATGTCATGGGACCTTTAAGGAACATATTGAGTTTTCTAACTACTCCAG
Organism: Etheostoma perlongum; assembly: GCA_026937815.1. Lineage (NCBI taxonomy): Eukaryota > Metazoa > Chordata > Actinopteri > Perciformes > Percidae > Etheostoma > Etheostoma perlongum. Next base: position 881,152 of record CM049390.1, on the reverse strand, counting down.
ACACACACACCGAGACAGAGACTCACAGGCAGACAGAGGGACAGGTAATATTCAGGACTGACCGCTAGATTCTGAGCCAAACGTGAAGCAGATTATGAAGAACAGGCCTGCAGAGACACAGAGAGATCAGATACACACCATACAGAGACAATTAGTTATTTTGTTTTTTATTCTTATGTATGTGTGTATATGTGTGTATATGTGTATATATGTGTAATATATGTGTGATATAAGAATATATTTGTGTATATATGTGTGTATATGTGTATATATGTGTAATATATGTGTGTATATGTGTGATATAAGAATATATATGTGTGTATATGTGTTTGTTGTGTTATGGTTGTCTTGCTACTGGATGCCTAAACTTTCCTTCGGGATGAATAAAGAATCTATCTCTATCTGTCTCTATAAGAAGAGGAACGTACCTGTCAGCTGCAGCAGGACAGACGGCTGAGACATCTCTGCACCTGAAACACAGACCAACCTCAGATGACTGAGAGAAAACTGTCAGTACAGGTCCACAGGTTGGTCTGTAGACCTGATTACTGACCTTAGTCTCTTTTATATAGACCTTAGTGGTCCCTAATACTGTATCTGAAGTCTCTTTATATAGACCTTAGTGGTCCCTAATACTGTATCTGAAGTCTCTTTATATAGACCTTAGTGGTCCCTAATACTGTATCTGAAGTCTCTTTATATAGACCTTAGTGGTCCCTAATACTGTATCTGAAGTCTCTTTATATAGACCTTAGTGGTCCCTAATACTGTATCTGAAGTCTCTTTATATAGACCTTAGTGGTCCCTAATACTGTATCCTCTTTATATAGACCTTAGTATACTGTATCTGAAGTCTCTTTATATAGACCTTAGTGGTCCCTAATACTGTATCTGAAGTCTCTTTTATACAGACCTTAGTGGTCCCTAATACTGTATCTGAAGTCTCTTTATATAGACCTTAGTGGTCCCTAATACTGTATCTGAAGTCTCTTTATATAGACCTTAGTGGTCCCTAATACTGTATCTGAAGTCTCTTTTATATTTATAATGCTGTATCTGAAGTCTCTTTATATAGACCTTAGTGGTCCCTAATACTGTATCTGAAGTCTCTTTATATAGACCTTAGTGGTCCCTAATGCTGTATCTGAAGTCTCTTTTATAGACCTTAGTGGTCCCTAATACTGTATCTGAAGTCTCTTTATATAGACCTTAGTGGTCCCTAATACTGTATCTGAAGTCTCTTTTATATAGACCTTAGTGGTCCCTAATACTGTATCTGAAGTCTCTTTATATAGACCTTAGTGGTCCCCTCAATACTGTATCTGAAGTCTCTTTATATAGACCTTAGTGGTCCCCCTAATACTGTATCTGAAGTCTCTTTATATAGACCTTAGTGGTCCCTAAACTGTATTTGAAGTCTCTTTATATAGAAGTGGTCCCTAATACTGTATCTGAAGTCTCTTTATATAGACCTTAGTTTTAAACTGTATCTGAAGTCTCTTTATATAGACCTTAGTGGTCCCCTAATACTGGATCTGAAGTATCAACACGTGACTTTCACCCCGGAGACCAGGGATTGTGTCCCGCGTACCCAACCGTCTCGTTCTTCTTTTCCCAAATGCTAAATGTTTTTGGTTAAAAAGAAACTCATATTTCAGATATAGACATTTTTAAAGGAGTCACATTTGACCCGAGGACAACAGGAGGACGACAGGAAGACGACAGGAAGACGACAGGAGGACGACAGGAGGACGACAGGAGGACGACAGGAGGGTTAAATCTAAGATAAAAAATCGTGGTTCAAATTTTTTCCCGAATCATGCACACCTCATCACAATACTTCCAGAATAAAATGTATAAGGAAGGAAGCACGTTGTCAGTCGATCAACCAATGCAGAAAAGTTTTTCCCTCCATCCCTCATGAGATGAAAGGAAGATGAAAGAGAGGAGAGGAAGCGGGGACTCGTGTCTTACCGTGTGTCGTCGTCTCTCAGATAGACTTTACTCCCTGGAACCAGCCGGTGCTGAGCTGCTGTCGGTCGCCCAGAGAGAGAGAGGGGGCCCTTTAAATAACACACACACACACACACACACACACACACACACACACACACACAGAGAGAGAGGCGGCCCTTTAAATAAGCTCTCTCACACACACACACACACACACACACAGAGAGAGAGAGAGAAGGAGGGAATAGTTTCATTGACAGGTCGACCTGAGAGAGAGAGAGAGAGAGAGAGAGAGAGAGAGAGAGAGAGAGAGAGAGAGAGAGAGAGTTCAGGTATACACTAAGTAATGTTACCTGTGTGATTATTCTCGCGTTGCCACAAAGAGTCCTGCAGCTATGAGTCACCGTCTTCCACAGCGCAGCATAGGAAGGTCTGGCTACCTGTGGACGTTACCTGTGCAGGGACGTTACCTGTGCAGGTGCGTTACCTGTGCAGGGACGTTACCTGTGCAGGGACGTTACATGTGCAGGGACGTTACATGTGCAGGGACGTTACCTGTGCAGGTGCGTTACCTGTGCAGGGACGTTACCTGTGCAGGGACGTTACATGTGCAGGGACGTTACATGTGCAGGGACGTTACATGTGCAGGGACGTTACCTGTGCAGGGACGTTACCTGTGCAGGTGCGTTACCTGTGCAGGGACGTTACATGTGCAGGGACGTTACCTGTGCAGGGGCGTTACCTGTGCAGGTGCGTTACCTGTGCAGGACGTTACATGTGCAGGGGCGTTACCTGTGCAGGTGCGTTACCTGTGCAGGGACGTTACATGTGCAGGTGCGTTACATGTGCAGGGACGTTACCTGTGCAGGGGCGTTACCTGTGCAGGGACGTTATGTGCAGGGACGTTACCTGTGCAGGACGTTACATGTGCAGGGACGTTACCTGTGCAGGGACGTTACCTGTGCAGGGACGTTACCTGTGCAGGGACGTTACATGTGCAGGGACGTTACCTGTTCTTTAGTTTTTTGTAGATTTGTGAGGACAACATGAGGGCAACATGAGGACAACATGAGGGCAACATGAAGACAACATGAAGACAATATGAAGACAACATGAGGACAACATGAGGGCAACATGAGGGCAACATGAGGGCAACATGGGGACAACACGAAGACAACATGAGGGCAACATGAGGGCAACATGAGGGCAACATGGGGACAACACGAAGACAACATGAGGGCGTTACCTGTGCAGGGACGTTACCTGTGCAGGTTTACCGTATGGCAGCAGACCGGACATCAGCCGTGAAGAATTCCGCTTGGCCAGTTCCCAGCATGCAGCTGGTAAAATGAGAAGGACAAAAAAAGGTCTCTGGGGAGACGCACACACACACACACACACACACACACACAGGGAGACAGACAGACACACACACACACACGTTAGGGTCTACACATCCTTCCTCGAGATATGAAGTAGAGTTTCTACACCGGACCGGTTCCCTTGGTGTCCTCCCGAGTCAAAAAGGGACAAAAAAAATGGACATTTTTGTCCCTTTTTCAGACTTTTAGTTTTCACTACCACCATCTTCAAATTTCAAATTTGACCTTTAAATGTCTATATCTGAAATATGAGTTTACTTCTTCTTCTGCTACTGCTGCCCATGTAGCTCCCATCCTCCCTCTCCTTCCACCTCATTATTTCAGCTCCCGAGTCAAGATGTCAACATAACAGAGACGACTTCACCGACACTGAGCTGGAATTAACGTGTGTGTCTCTCTGTGTGAGTGTATGTATGTGCGTGTGTGTGTGTGTCTGTCACACACACACACACACACACACACATACACAGATTAAAATGCCACGGTGACATAATCCTCAGATTGATCTTGTTTTTGGTTCCGTGGTGTTTGAGGAACATGGCTGAACCACACTGTGCCAGGCTCTGTGTGTGTGTGTGTGTGTGTGTGTGTGTGTGTGTGTGTCCTCCTCTCAGTGATGAACTTTCCAGTCTGCAGGAAACAGACAATGAGTGAAATGAGTCCAAACTGCTGCAAATGGAAAGTTATTCTCAGGAAACAGACAACGTGTTGTTTTCCAAACTGCTAAAAATGGAAAAACAAAGTTATTTTTTTTTACTTTTTGTACATTTTTGCCTTTTTTTCAACAAAAATAGACGTTTAACAAACACACAATTTATTAACTTTAGTTTTTTGTAGATTTGTGAGGACAACATGAGGGCAACATGAGGACAACATTTTTTCAACATGAAGACAACATGAACAACATGAGGACAACATGAAGGACAACAACATGAGGACAAC
>CM049390.1:861875-866875 GCA_026937815.1 Etheostoma perlongum | reverse complement strand
TTAACATAGGGGGTGTATACTTATGCCCCTGTATTTTAACATAGGGGGTGTATACTTATGCCCCTGTATTTTAACATAGGGGGGGGTGTATACTTATGCCCCCTGTATTTTAACATAGGGGGTGTATACTTATGCCCCTGTATTTTAACATAGGGGGTGTATACTTATGCCCCTGTATTTTAACATAGGGGGTGTATACTTATGCCCCTGTATTTTAACATAGGGGGTGTATACTTATGCCCCCCCCCTGTATTTTAACATAGGGGGTGTATACTTATGCCCCTGTATTTTAACATAGGGGGGTGTATACTTATGCCCCTGTATTTTAACATAGGGGGTGTATACTTATGCCCCCTGTATTTTAACATAGGGGGTGTATACTTATGCCCCCCTGTATTTTAACATAGGGGGTGTATACTTATGCCCCTGTATTTTAACATAGGGGTGTATACTTATGCCCCTGTATTTTAACATAGGGGGTGTATACTTATGCCCCTGTATTTTAACATAGGGGGGGTGTATACTTATGCCCCTGTATTTTAACATAGGGGGTGTATACTTATGCCCCCCTGTATTTTAACATAGGGGGTGTATACTTATGCCCCTGTATTTTAACATAGGGGGTGTATACTTATGCCCCTGTATTTTAACATAGGGGGTGTATACTTATACCCCCTGTATTTTAACATAGGGGGTGTATACTTATGCCCCCCTGTATTTTAACATAGGGGGTGTATACTTATGCCCCTGTATTTTAACATAGGGGGGTGTATACTTATGCCCCCTGTATTTTAACATAGGGGGGTGTATACTTATGCCCCTGTATTTTAACATAGGGGGTGTATACTTATGCCCCTGTATTTTAACATAGGGGGTGTATACTTATGCCCCTGTATTTTAACATAGGGGGGTATACTTATGGGTGTATACTTCTGCCCCCTGTATTTTAACATAGGGGTGTATACTTATGCCCCTGTATTTTAACATAGGGGGGTGTATACTTATGCCCCTGTATTTTAACATAGGGGGTGTATACTTATGCCCCCTGTATTTTAACATAGGGGGTGTATACTTATGCCCCCTGTATTTTAACATAGGGGGGTGTATTTTACATAGGGGGGTTATCCCCCTGTATTTTAACATAGGGGGTGTATACTTCTGCCCCCTGTATTTTAACATAGGGGGTGTATACTTATGCCCCCTGTATTTTAACATAGGGGTGTATACTTATGCCCCCTGTATTTTAACATAGGGGGGTGTATACTTATGCCCCTGTATTTTAACATGGGGGGTGTATACTTATGCCCCTGTATTTTAACATAGGGGGTGTATACTTATACCCCCTGTATTTTAACATAGGGGTGTATACTTATGCCCCTGTATTTTAACATAGGGGGTGTATACTTATGCCCCTGTATTTTAACATAGGGGGTGTATACTTATGCCCCTGTATTTTAACATAGGGGGTGTATACTTATGCCCCTGTATTTTAACATAGGGGGTGTATACTTATGCCCCTGTATTTTAACATAGGGGGTGTATACTTATGCCCCTGTATTTTAACATAGGGGGTGTATACTTATGCCCCTGTATTTTAACATAGGGGGTGTATACTTATGCCTCCTGTATTTTATGAGCAGGTTAACTAACTAAAAGCTGTGATTGGACGACAGACTCACTTCCACTGTTTGATGTAGTTGAGGGGTGAAAGGTCACAGCCGGCGTCCTGCAGAGCCGTCTTATACTGCTCCAGGTCCGACTGAAACACACAGCAACACACACGCACACACACACAGCAACAGACACACGCACACACACACAGCAACAGACACACAAACATCAGACACAGCAACAGACACACAAACATCAGACAATTAACCTCAATGATCTCGGCTTTTATGGAGCTGAGAGTCTCAAAAAGCTGAAAATAATGCACCAGTTCACTTAAAGCTGATAATCTTAACTTCCACTAATTAGCTTATTATTATTATTATTATTTCTTGTATGTATGTGTGCAGTGTTGCTTATATTTCAAAAATTTTTATTTTTTTTTTTGGGGGGTGTCTGTGTGTGTGTGTGTGTGTGTGGGGGGGAGATCAAAGGAAGGACAGGAAGAAGAGAAAAGAGACAAAGAAGAAACAGACGGGAGGCCAACAGCTGGTCGCAGAGGGAGAGGGATGACCACAGATCACAGGAAGAGAAAAGAGAGAGAGAGGGGGAGGGAGAGAGAGAGAGAGAGACAGGGAAAGAGAGAGAAAGACAGAGAGAGAGAGAAACAGGGAAAAAGAGAGAGACAGGGAAAGAGAGAGAGAAAGACAGAGAGAAAGGGGAAGGGAGAGAGAGCGAGAGAGACAGGGAAAGAGAGAAACAGGGAAAGAGAGAGACAGGGAAAGGAAAGAGAGAGAGAGAGAGAGAGACAGGGAAAGAGAGAGAGACAGGGAAAGAGAGAGAGACAGGGAAAGAGAGAGAGGGGGAGAGAGAGAGAGAGAGACAGGGAGAGAGAGAGAACAGAGAGAGAGAGACAGGGAAAGAGAGAGAAAGACAGAGAGAGAGTGAGAACCAGGGAGAGAGAGAGAGAGAGAGAGAGAGAGAAAAAGACAGAGAGAGGGGAAGGGAGAGAGAGAGAGAAAGAGAAAAAGAAAGAGAGACAGAGAGGGAGAAAGAGGGTGAAGGGGTGATCTATCTCTCAGGTGGTTGAAAGAGATGAAAAGAAATAAAAGAAGAAAAAGTGAAGAGGGAAACTTGTCACGCCATCCGTCATCAGAGGACGAGTCTGGACAGACGCTGAGACCCAAAACCTTTTGTTTTAGGGTCCCCCCCCCCCCTCATCCCTCTGGACGTCCTGGATGAAAACCTCTGTCCCAACGATGATGTCACCGACAACCACCAATAGGAACTGACGAGGCTCAGCGGCATTATTAATGGTGATGACTAATTTCCAATACTGGCTGTATTACGGATGTTGAATGACGGAGATGGATTATTTGCAGGTGCAGAACGCAGAGCTCTCGGCTCTCAGCGGCGGCACCACGCCCGGGCTTTTTGGGGAAAAGTTCACTGAGTCACACTTTATAGAAATCAGGAAGATTTGAAAACTTGAACACATTACTAAAAAAAGAGAAAAATGTCAACAAAAGTGACTAGAATGTGAAAAAAGTGACAAATATTTGAGGAAAAACCCACAAAAATTTCAAAAGGCTCAGAAAAAGTCGACAAAATCATCGGGGAAAAGACACAAAAGGGTCGAAAAAGATTTTAATTTGAAATTTTGACTCAGAAAAACTAAAATTTCTATGTTGGAGGGAAGACAACGTTATACTCTGCTCCTGACTGGCTAGTAGTCCTTACCTAGGTACTGTCAGGACCCTCATACTCTGCTCCTGACTGGCTAGTAGTCCTTACCTAGGTACTGTCAGGTCCCTCATACTCTGCTTCTGACTGGCTAGTAGTCCTTACCTAGGTACTGTCAGGACCCTCATACTCTGCTCCTGGACTAGTAGCTAGTAGTCCTTCTGACCTACCTAGGTACTGTCAGGGTCCTCATACTCTGCTCCTGACTGGCTAGTAGTCCTTACCTAGGTACTGTCAGGGCCCTCATACTCTGCTTCTGACTGGCTAGTAGTCCTTACCTAGGTACTGTCAGGACCCTCATACTCTGCTCCTGACTGGCTAGTAGTCCTTACCTAGGTACTGTCAGGGCCCTCATACTCTGCTCCTGACTGGCTAGTAGTCCTTACCTAGGTACTGAGCATGTGTGACTTCCAACAAAGATAGGACAGAGGTGAGATGTCTCACTCTGGAGATAAAACAAAGAGCTCAACACACAGGGTGAAAAGAGGAGCTGCAGCACAACAAAAATATGGTGTTTTTTGAAAATTAAAACCTATTCTGATATAATCTCTAAATACAGTTATGAACCTGCAGATGAGCAGAATATGGGCCCTTTAAAAAAAAAAATAATAATAAAAACAGGAGCACTTTAATTTTAACCCTTCCCTGGAAAACTGCCTTTTTTCAAAATAAAAGCCTAAACATTTTTAACGGCTCACACTAATATCAAACCCAGTCGCTGTCACTTTATAACGGATGAGAGGAGGTTCTGCCAGACGAAACCGGATCCAGATGTTTTCCTTTCAACAGGGACACTAACCAGGTCTGTATCCTGAGGGGAACTTGGCGCTTTGGATCATCTTTGTGGCTCAGTTCAGTCATTCTGAATACGGCAAAGCCAAGAAGATTCTTCTCACAAAGCCCGTCCAAAACGGGGCTATTGATCAATATAATGTGGTTTTGGGGGACATGGGGGCAATGCCGACTTGAAACCATGTGTAGAAACCATTTCTACTGTTTGCCAACCCACAGCTTGTGCTGTTTTGGGTCAGGTGTCGGTGAAGACGCAGAGACCGGGACAAAAGGAACTGGGTCCTGTCCTCTGAGACCCGAGCCGGGACAAAGGGAAGAACTGGGTCCTATCCTCTTAGACGCAGAGCCCGGGACAAAGGGAAGAACTGGGTCCTGTCCTCAGACGCAGAGCCTGGGACAAGGGGAAGAACTGGGTCCTGTTAGGACCGGGCTAATGGACCAGAGTCTGGTAGGACCGGGCTAGTGGACCAGAGTCTAGTAGGACCGGGCTAGTGGACCAGAGTCGGGCTAATGGACCAGAGTCTGGGCGGGTGAGTGGACCAGAGTCTGACAGGACCAGGCTAGTGGACCAGAGTCTGGTAGGACCGGGTTAGTGGACCAGAGTCTGAAAGGACCGGGCTAGTGGACCAGAGTTGGTGGACCAGTGGACCAGAGTCTGACAGGACCGGGCTAGTGGACCAGAGTCTGATAGGACCGGGTTAGTGGACCAGAGTCTGAAAGGACCGGGCTAGTGGACCAGAGTCTGGTAGGACCGGGTTAGTAGACCAGAGTCTGAAAGGACCGGGCTAGTGGACCAGAGTCTGATAGGACCGGGCTAGTGGACCAGAGTCTGGTAGGACCAGAAATGCTACTTCAAA
>CM049390.1:839375-856875 GCA_026937815.1 Etheostoma perlongum | reverse complement strand
TTTGATTTTGATTTGATTTATTTTATTTTTAACAACAAAAACATTAAGACAGTATTATATGTTACACAAAAAAGATGTGATGGACGATTGCCGGAAAAACCCTCCAAGGGGCAGTCTCCATAGAAACAATTACATTTAACAATTTAAAAACAATTTATATGTTATTATGTAAAAAAAATAAAAACATTTCTTTGGATAAAACGACTCAAATTACATTTAGAGCCCAAACCCAAATGGAAAATTCAGACAACTTAAACTGTTCTTTAGAAAGCTCAATGAGTGAAGTGGGGAAATATATATATTATTGTTCCATATCTTCGACCCTCTATACAATAATATAATATATATAACATAATAATAATATAATGTTGATCTATACAACACACTAAACTGTGTTTGAGTCGTACGACAGTAGGGGGGCCTAATGAGACCACTACTACGAGTCGGATACTGATGAAATTCATTATTAAAAGTAAAAATATTACAACATTAGAGCAGCTTCCTCTATTTAGAGCTTTAAATCACTTTAAAAAAAACTGTTTTTTTTCCCGGTTATTGTGTTTTTATCTTATGTTGTTATCTATATGTGTCCAGGACTTCGGGGCAGCAGTGACCTTGACCTTGACCTTGATGATTTGACCTTGGTGAATAAGCGGTGTGTTGCGTTGGTACCTTGATGTGGTCGAGGACGGCCGTGGCCACGTTGGTGTGCAGGTCGATCAGACGTTTCTTCTCCAGGAGCTCGGGCAGAGAGCTGCAGCACACAATACAGGGGGGGGGGGTACAGCATCAAATCGCAGTATTTTCAGTGGTAATACTGTATTAATACACAGGCGCCAAGTATGGATCTGTTATTATATATATTATATATGTGTTGGTCGATAACATTGAGGTGAGATGAACAAACAGAGAAATGTTTCTTTTTAGATGAAACAGATGTTGAGAAGTTTCCTTTTGAGGACGTCGTTAGAAACTGGGAAAAAATTAGAAGTTGGGAGAAAAAAAAATCGCAATATATTTAAAATCGCAATAATATCGTATCGGGAGGCGTCTGCTTCAGATACAGTATTAGGGACCACTAAGGTCTATATAAAGAGACTTCAGATACAGTATTAGGGACCACTAAGGTCTATATAAAGAGACTTCAGATACAGTATTAGGGACCACTAAGGTCTATATAAAGAGACTTCAGATACAGTATTAGGGGACCACTAAGGTCTATATAAAGAGACTTCAGATACAGTATTAGGGACCACTAAGGTCTATAAAAAGAGACTTCAGATCCAGTATTAGGGACCACTAAGGTCTATATAAAGAGACTTCAGATACAGTATTAGGGGGACCACTAAGGTCTATATAAAAGAGACTTCAGATACAGTATTAGGGACCACTAAGGTCTATATAAAGAGACTTCAGATACAGTATTAGGGACCACTAAGGTCTATATAAAAGAGACTTCAGATACAGTATTAGGGACCACTAAGGTCTATATAAAAGAGACTTCAGATACAGTATTAGGGACCACTAAGGTCTATATAAAAGAGACTTCAGATCCAGTATTAGGGACCACTAAGGTCTATATAAAGAGACTTCAGATACAGTATTAGGGACCACTAAGGTCTATATAAAAGAGACTTCAGATACAGTATTAGGGACCACTAAGGTCTATATAAAAAGAGACTTCAGATACAGTATTAGGGGACCACTAAGGTCTATATAAAAGAGACTTCAGATACAGTATTAGGGGACCACTAAGGTCTATATAAAGAGACTTCAGATACAGTATTAGGGACCACTAAGGTCTATATAAAGAGACTTCAGATACAGTATTAGGGAGCACTAAGGTCTATATAAAGAGACTTCAGATACAGTATTAGGGACCACTAAGGTCTATATAAAAGAGACTTCAGATCCAGTATTAGGGACCACTAAGGTCTATATATAAAGAGACTTCAGATACAGTATTAGGGACCACTAAGGTCTATATAAAGAGACTTCAGATACAGTATTAGGGACCACTAAGGTCTATATAAAGAGACTTCAGATACAGTATTAGGGACCACTAAGGTCTATATAAAAGAGACTTCAGATCCAGTATTAGGGACCACTAAGGTCTATATAAAGAGACTTCAGATACAGTATTAGGGACCACTAAGGTCTATATAAAAGAGACTTCAGATACAGTATTAGGGACCACTAAGGTCTATATAAAGAGACTTCAGATACAGTATTAGGGACCACTAAGGTCTATATAAAAGAGACTTCAGATACAGTATTAGGGACCACTAAGGTCTATATAAAAGAGACTTCAGATACAGTATTAGGGGACCACTAAGGTCTATATAAAAGAGACTTCAGATCCAGTATTAGGGACCACTAAGGTCTATATAAAGAGACTTCAGATACAGTATTAGGGACCACTAAGGTCTATATAAAGAGACTTCAGATACAGTATTAGGGACCACTAAGGTCTATATAAAAGAGACTTCAGATACAGTATTAGGGGACCACTAAGGTCTATATAAAAGAGACTTCAGATACAGTATTAGGGGGACCACTAAGGTCTATATAAAGAGACTTCAGATACAGTATTAGGGACCACTAAGGTCTATATAAAGAGACTTCAGATACAGTATTAGGGAGCACTAAGGTCTATATAAAGAGACTTCAGATACAGTATTAGGGGACCACTAAGGTCTATATAAAAGAGACTTCAGATACAGTATTAGGGACCACTAAGGTCTATATAAAGAGACTTCAGATACAGTATTAGGGACCACTAAGGTCTATATAAAAGAGACTTCAGATCCAGTATTAGGGACCACTAAGGTCTATATAAAGAGACTTCAGATACAGTATTAGGGACCACTAAGGTCTATATAAAAGAGACTTCAGATACAGTATTAGGGACCACTAAGGTCTATATAAAGAGACTTCAGATACAGTATTAGGGACCACTAAGGTCTATATAAAAGAGACTTCAGATCCAGTATTAGGGACCACTAAGGTCTATATAAAGAGACTTCAGATACAGTATTAGGGACCACTAAGGTCTATATAAAAGAGACTTCAGATACAGTATTAGGGACCACTAAGGTCTATATAAAGAGACTTCAGATACAGTATTAGGGACCACTAAGGTCTATATAAAAGAGACTTCAGATACAGTATTAGGGACCACTAAGGTCTATATAAAAGAGACTTCAGATACAGTATTAGGGGACCACTAAGGTCTATATAAAGAGACTTCAGATACAGTATTAGGGGACCACTAAGGTCTATATAAAAGAGACTTCAGATACAGTATTAGGGACCACTAAGGTCTATATAAAGAGACTTCAGATACAGTATTAGGGAGCACTAAGGTCTATATAAAAGAGACTTCAGATACAGTATTAGGGGGACCACTAAGGTCTATATAAAGAGACTTCAGATACAGTATTAGGGACCACTAAGGTCTATATAAAGAGACTTCAGATACAGTATTAGGGACCACTAAGGTCTATATAAAGAGACTTCAGATACAGTATTAGGGACCACTAAGGTCTATATAAAGAGACTTCAGATACAGTATTAGGGGACCACTAAGGTCTATATAAAGAGACTTCAGATACAGTATTAGGGACCACTAAGGTCTATATAAAAGAGACTTCAGATACAGTATTAGGGACCACTAAGGTCTATATAAAGAGACTTCAGATACAGTATTAGGGACCACTAAGGTCTATATAAAAAGAGACTTCAGATACAGTATTAGGGACCACTAAGGTCTATATAAAGAGACTTCAGATACAGTATTAGGGACCACTAAGGTCTATATAAAAGAGACTTCAGATACAGTATTAGGGGACCACTAAGGTCTATATAAAAGAGACTTCAGATACAGTATTAGGGGACCACTAAGGTCTATATAAAGAGACTTCAGATACAGTATTAGGGACCACTAAGGTCTATATAAAGAGACTTCAGATACAGTATTAGGGAGCACTAAGGTCTATATAAAGAGACTTCAGATACAGTATTAGGGACCACTAAGGTCTATATAAAGAGACTTCAGATACAGTATTAGGGACCACTAAGGTCTATATAAAGAGACTTCAGATACAGTATTAGGGGGACCACTAAGGTCTATATAAAAGAGACTTCAGATACAGTATTAGGGGACCACTAAGGTCTATATAAAGAGACTTCAGATACAGTATTAGGGACCACTAAGGTCTATATAAAGAGACTTCAGATACAGTATTAGGGGACCACTAAGGTCTATATAAAGAGACTTCAGATACAGTATTAGGGACCACTAAGGTCTATATAAAGAGACTTCAGATACAGTATTAGGGGACCACTAAGGTCTATATAAAAGAGACTTCAGATACAGTATTAGGGGACCACTAAGGTCTATATAAAGAGACTTCAGATACAGTATTAGGGACCACTAAGGTCTATATAAAGAGACTTCAGATACAGTATTAGGGGGACCACTAAGGTCTATATAAAGAGACTTCAGATACAGTATTAGGGACCACTAAGGTCTATATAAAGAGACTTCAGATACAGTATTAGGGACCACTAAGGTCTATATAAAGAGACTTCAGATACAGTATTAAGACCACTAAGGTCTATATAAAGAGACTTCAGATACAGTATTAGGGGACCACTAAGGTCTATATAAAGAGACTTCAGATACAGTATTAGGGGACCACTAAGGTCTATATAAAAAGAGACTTCAGATACAGTATTAGGGACCACTAAGGTCTATATAAAGAGACTTCAGATACAGTATTAGGGACCACTAAGGTCTATATAAAAGAGACTTCAGATCCAGTATTAGGGACCACTAAGGTCTATATAAAGAGACTTCAGATACAGTATTAGGGACCACTAAGGTCTATATAAAAGAGACTTCAGATACAGTATTAGGGACCACTAAGGTCTATATAAAGAGACTTCAGATACAGTATTAGGGACCACTAAGGTCTATATAAAAGAGACTTCAGATACAGTATTAGGGACCACTAAGGTCTATATAAAAGAGACTTCAGATACAGTATTAGGGGACCACTAAGGTCTATATAAAAGAGACTTCAGATCCAGTATTAGGGACCACTAAGGTCTATATAAAGAGACTTCAGATACAGTATTAGGGACCACTAAGGTCTATATAAAAGAGACTTCAGATACAGTATTAGGGACCACTAAGGTCTATATAAAAGAGACTTCAGATACAGTATTAGGGGGACCACTAAGGTCTATATAAAAAGAGACTTCAGATACAGTATTAGGGGGACCACTAAGGTCTATATAAAGAGACTTCAGATACAGTATTAGGGACCACTAAGGTCTATATAAAGAGACTTCAGATACAGTATTAGGGAGCACTAAGGTCTATATATAAAGAGACTTCAGATACAGTATTAGGGACCACTAAGGTCTATATAAAAGAGACTTCAGATACAGTATTAGGGACCACTAAGGTCTATATAAAGAGACTTCAGATACAGTATTAGGGACCACTAAGGTCTATATAAAAAGAGACTTCAGATCCAGTATTAGGGACCACTAAGGTCTATATAAAGAGACTTCAGATACAGTATTAGGGACCACTAAGGTCTATATAAAAGAGACTTCAGATACAGTATTAGGGACCACTAAGGTCTATATAAAGAGACTTCAGATACAGTATTAGGGACCACTAAGGTCTATATAAAAGAGACTTCAGATCCAGTATTAGGGACCACTAAGGTCTATATAAAGAGACTTCAGATACAGTATTAGGGACCACTAAGGTCTATATAAAAGAGACTTCAGATACAGTATTAGGGACCACTAAGGTCTATATAAAGAGACTTCAGATACAGTATTAGGGACCACTAAGGTCTATATAAAAGAGACTTCAGATACAGTATTAGGGACCACTAAGGTCTATATAAAAGAGACTTCAGATACAGTATTAGGGGACCACTAAGGTCTATATAAAAGAGACTTCAGATACAGTATTAGGGGGGGACCACTAAGGTCTATATAAAGAGACTTCAGATACAGTATTAGGGACCACTAAGGTCTATATAAAGAGACTTCAGATACAGTATTAGGGAGCACTAAGGTCTATATAAAAGAGACTTCAGATACAGTATTAGGGACCACTAAGGTCTATATAAAGAGACTTCAGATACAGTATTAGGGACCACTAAGGTCTATATAAAGAGACTTCAGATACAGTATTAGGGACCACTAAGGTCTATATAAAGAGACTTCAGATACAGTATTAGGGACCACTAAGGTCTATATAAAGAGACTTCAGATACAGTATTAGGGGACCACTAAGGTCTATATAAAGAGACTTCAGATACAGTATTAGGGGGGACCACTAAGGTCTATATAAAAGAGACTTCAGATACAGTATTAGGGACCACTAAGGTCTATATAAAGAGACTTCAGATACAGTATTAGGGACCACTAAGGTCTATATAAAAGAGACTTCAGATACAGTATTAGGGACCACTAAGGTCTATATAAAGAGACTTCAGATACAGTATTAGGGACCACTAAGGTCTATATAAAAGAGACTTCAGATACAGTATTAGGGGACCACTAAGGTCTATATAAAGAGACTTCAGATACAGTATTAGGGGGACCACTAAGGTCTATATAAAGAGACTCTCAGATACAGTATTAGGGACCACTAAGGTCTATATAAAGAGACTTCAGATACAGTATTAGGGAGCACTAAGGTCTATATAAAGAGACTTCAGATACAGTATTAGGGGACCACTAAGGTCTATATAAAGAGACTTCAGATACAGTATTAGGGACCACTAAGGTCTATATAAAGAGACTTCAGATACAGTATTAGGGGGACCACTAAGGTCTATATAAAAGAGACTTCAGATACAGTATTAGGGGGGGACCACTAAGGTCTATATAAAGAGACTTCAGATACAGTATTAGGGACCACTAAGGTCTATATAAAGAGACTTCAGATACAGTATTAGGGGGACCACTAAGGTCTATATAAAGAGACTTCAGATACAGTATTAGGGACCACTAAGGTCTATATAAAGAGACTTCAGATACAGTATTAGGGGACCACTAAGGTCTATATAAAAGAGACTTCAGATACAGTATTAGGGGACCACTAAGGTCTATATAAAGAGACTTCAGATACAGTATTAGGGACCACTAAGGTCTATATAAAGAGACTTCAGATACAGTATTAGGGGACCACTAAGGTCTATATAAAGAGACTTCAGATACAGTATTAGGGACCACTAAGGTCTATATAAAGAGACTTCAGATACAGTATTAGGGACCACTAAGGTCTATATAAAGAGACTTCAGATACAGTATTAAGACCACTAAGGTCTATATAAAAGAGACTTCAGATACAGTATTAGGGACCACTAAGGTCTATATAAAAGAGACTTCAGATACAGTATTAGGGGGACCACTAAGGTCTATATAAAAGAGACTTCAGATACAGTATTAGGGAGCACTAAGGTCTATATAAAGAGAGACTTCAGATACAGTATTAGTGGACCACTAAGGTCTATATAAAGAGACTTCAGATACAGTATTAGGGGACCACTAAGGTCTATATAAAAGAGACTTCAGATACAGTATTAGGGGACCACTAAGGTATACTGTATATAAAAGTATCCAAAACGCAGCATGTCATAGGAACTTTAACTAAAAGTCGGAATAATTCAAAGTTTCTGCTTTTTTCCAACTGAAACACTGGGTATAAAGGCCGATAAATTAGGTTTATTGACTGTGATTTAAAAAACAACAACATCAAAAGCATTGAAAAAAAGTTCTAAAAATAAGTTTATTTTGATCCTACGCAACACAATACCTTCAACACTGAATACAGCGGAGTACTTCACACATCATCTGTGGAAAAGGGTGATAAATCCACCACTAAAAGACCTCCAACCCCGAACAACCGCCCCCCTTTCACCCCAGAACAGCAGATTGTTTTGGTTTGGTTTCATGGTTACAGATGTAATGTTGTAATGGTGGAAATCCCAACCAAAAGCCTAAATCACATGTTCCTTGGCTCCACGCTCATCTGTCCTGACGGGGATTACTCTTCAGAAGTTGAAACCCAGATTGAAGGCCGCCAGAGAGATTTAGTGAAGTAAAACCACGTTTTAAAGCTCTGAAGTGGACTGCCAAAGAAATGCCTGGACATGGTTTGGTGTTGGTCCACTGATCCAATACTGAGCTTATTGTTTACTGTCCTCTCTCTCTGGTGCAGTATGTACCAGGGCTGTAGTCAAGACCACCTTTGTCGAGACCAAGACAAGTGCAAGCCCAGGACTAGTCAAGTCAGAGTCAAGACCGAGTCCAAAGAGGTTTGTGTCCGAGTCAAGACAGAGTCCAAAGAGGTTCGAGTCCGAGTCAAGACCGAGTCCAAAGAGGTTTGAGTCCAAGACAAGACCGAGTCCAAAGAGGTTCGAATCCGAGTCAAGACCGAGTCCAAAGAGGTTCAAGTCCGAGTCAAGACCGAGTCCAAAGAGGTTCGAGTCCAAGACGAGACCGAGTCCAAAAAGGGACAAGTCCAAGACAAGACCGAGTCCAAAGAGGTTCGAGTCCGAGTCAAGACCGAGTCCAAAGAGGTTTGAGTCCAAGACAAGACCGAGTCCAAAGAGGTTCGAATCCGAGTCAAGACCGAGTCCAAAGAGGTTCAAGTCCGAGTCAAGACCGAGTCCAAAGAGGTTCGAGTCCGAGTCAAGACCGAGTCCAAAGAGGTTAGAGTCCGAGTCAAGATCGAGTCCAAAGAGGTTCGAGTCCAAGACGAGACCGAGTCCAAAAAGGGACGAGTCCAAGACAAGACCGAGTCCAAAGAGGTTCGAGTCAGAGTCCAGGACAGAATAAAGGTCTTATCCATGACAGTATCAAGACAATCACCATTTTGGGTTTCCCTTTCCCTCCAATATTATTATCAACATAATAAAGACACCTGGACTCGGTCCAGACCAAAAGCCATATTGGGCAAGACCAATAGCCGAGACCGAGACAAGTCCGAGTCCATAGTAAAAGGGTCTTGAGTCCGGACTCAAGTCCAAGACCGGACTGGAGTACTACAGCCCTGGTGTAAAGTCCTCATCATGAGTTACTAGGGGTGGGGAAAAAACCGATACAGCTTCAGTATTGTCATATTTTCAGTCGCAATACTTTATCGAGACACAGAAGCCAAGTATGGATCTTTTATTATATATTATATATTATTTATTATATATTATATATTATATATTATATATGTGTTGGTCAGTTTGTCTGCTTGACAATCTCATTTTGCAGCAATAAAATTAACCTTTGTGTTGTCCTCTCGGGTCAAAAACAGACAAAAATCTGACATTTTCGTCCCTTTTTCAGACTTTTTTTTAGTTTTCACCACCACCACCTTACTAGTTTTACTACTTTTTGGAATTCATGGTCAATAACCCTCATTTATATAGAATTATACCTAATATTAGAGTTAAAAAAGCAGAAATTATTTTGACTAATAGTTAAGATCAGAGGAATGAAAGAGCGTTGGAAGGAATCCATTTTTATGGTAATTTGGTTAAAAAGAAACTCAGATTTCAGATATAGACATTTATTAAAGGAGGACAACAGGAGGGTTAACGTGAGAGGAACAAACAGAGAAATGTTTCTTTTTAGATGAAACAGACGTTGAGAAGTTTCCTTTTGGGGACGTCGTTAGAAACTGGGAAAAAATTAGAAGTTGGAAAAAAGGTAATAAATTGCAATAAATTGCAGAATATTACAATATGTTTAAAATCGCAATAATATCGTATCGTGGCATAAGTATCATGATGATGTCGTATTGTGAGGCCTCTGATGACCCCCCCCCCCCCCAACATGTTACCGATGCTAGAACACACAACTTGACATTTGTAATAGACCTTATAGAAATAGACCTGCACTGATGGAGCTGTAACGCACCTGACAGCAGAGGTGAGCTTGGCTGTGTTGTCAGACAGCATGCTGATGGCTCCTTCATCCTCTCCCTCTAAACCCTACACACACACACACACACACACACACACACACACACACACACACACACACACACACACACACACACACACACACACACACACACACACAGACACACACAGATACACACAGATACACACACAGACACACACACACACACACACACACACACACACACACACACACACACACACACAGACACACACACACACACAGACACACAGACACACACACAGACACACACACAGACACACACACACACACACACACACACACACACACACACACAGACACACACACACACACACACACACACACAGACACACACAGATACACAGACACACACACACACACACACACACACACACACACACACACAACACACACACACACACAGACACACACACACACACACACACACACAGACACACACAGATACACAGACACACACACACACACACACACACACACACACACACACACACACACACACACAGACACACACACACACACACACACACAGACACACAGACACACACACACACACACACAGACACACAGACACACAGACACACAGACACAGACACACACACAGACACAGAGACACACAGACACACACACACAGACACACAGACAGATACACAGATACACAGACACACAGACACACACACACACACACAGACACAGACACACACACACACACACACACACACAGACACACAGACACACACACACACACACACACACACACACACAATAACCAATCAATACTAAAATGGAAACAACTAGACTTGTAAACTGTAATAGGCTTCAAATGTCTTCAGAGACGTGGACATTGTCTATGAGAAGCAGATAAAACTTTGGGTTTTATGTGTGTGCATGCATCTGTGTGTGCGTGCACGTCTGTGTGTGTCTGTGTATGCACTTGTGTGTGTGTGTGTGTGTGTGTCTGTGTGTGTGTCTATGTCTCTGTGTGTGTGTGTGTGTGTGTGTTTATGTGTGTGAGTATGTGTCTGTGTGCGTGTGTGTGTGTGTGTGCGTGTGTTTGTATGTGAGTCTATGTCTCCGTGTGTGTGTCTGTGTTTATGTCTGTGTGCGTATGTGTCTGTGTGCGTATCTGTGTGTGTGTGTGTGTGTGTGTGTGTGTGTGTGTGCGTCTGTCTGTCTGTGTGCGTATGTGTGTCTGTGTGCGTATCTGTGTGTGTGTGTGTGTGTGTGTGCGCGTCTGTCTGTCTGTGTGTGTATGTGTATCTCTGTGTGTGTGTGTGTGAGTGTGTCTCTGTGTGTGTGTCTCTGTGTGTGTGTGTGTGTGTGTGTGTGTGTGTCTCTGTGTGTGTGTGTGTGTCTCTGTGTGTGTGTGTGTGTCTGTGTCTCTGTGTGTGTGTGTCTGTGTGTGTGTGTGTGTGTGTGTGTGTGTGTGTGTGTGTGTGTGTGTGTGTGTGTGTGTGTGTGTCTCTGTGTGTGAGTGTGTCTCTGTGTGTGTGTGTGTGTCTGTGTCTCTGTGTGTGTGTGTGTGTGTGTGTCTCTGTGTGTGTGTGTGTGTGTGTGTGTGTGTGTGTGTGTGTGTGTGTGTGTGTGTGTGTGTGTGTGTCTCACCATGATGCTCTTCAGGTGTTTGACCTCGTCCTCCTGTGCTCTGTAGGAGTCCAGCTCCTGCTGGACCGACTCGGCCACCTCTGGGAACGGACTGTAACACAACACCAGCGCACGCACAACTTCAACCAATCATCAGCTTCTTCTTCCTTTCTTTCTTCCTTCCTTTCTTTCCCAATTCAGAAAGAACAGGCTGATACAAGGATCCCGGATCAGATTTATGTGATTCAAATTTGTCAATTCATTACAAACATCCAACCATTTATTTAAATAATAATAATACATTTATTTATAGAGCGCTTTCAATCAAAGTGCTTTCCAAAAAGAATGCAATTAAAATACAAACAGTACAAAACAAATGTAAATCGAGACAGTAAAAAGCAAATAGCACTATACAAAGACACCAAAGATAGATGAACATTTGGGACTCGTACGCAGCGGTGAATACGAGTTGTTGACGGGCGTCTCAAAGCTCATTCTCCGGCCCCAAGGAGCTGTGAGCGAGGGCGGCCCAAAGGAAGATCCGACCAATCAAATTTCAGGGATAAGCCCTACAAGGAGCCAATCACAAGCCTGGAAACTCACCTGCCCTTGTGTTTCTGCCAGAACTTGTCGGCGGCAGTCAGGTCGTAGGTCTTCCTGTTCTTCTTCTTCGGCCGGGCGCCAGCAGGAGACGGATCGGCCCCCGCCCCCTCCTCCAACACCACCCTGTTCAGCTGGAAGTCCTGAACACACACACACACACACACACACACACACAGACACACAGACACAGACACAGACACAGACACACAGACACAGACACACACACACACACACACACACAGACACACACACACAGACACAGACACACACACACAGACACAGACACAGACACAGACACACACACACACAGACACACACAGACACACACACACACACAGACACAGACACAGACACAGACACAGACACAGACACAGACACAGACACAGACACACACACACACACACAGACACACACACAGACACACACACACACACACACACACACACACACACACACACACACACACACACACACACACACACACACACACACACACACTAAGTGAGATGAAAAAGTCAAAAAAAGCATCTGAAAAATTGTTGAAAACGGTGATAAAAAGAGATGCAAAAACCCACAAAGAGACATTAAATGTATGGAGAAATTGCATTTTTTAAATGAAACATCACATTTTCATGAGGAAGATTGCCTAACCCCCCCCCCCCCAAAAAAAAAAAACGTACACGTAAAGTCTTCTACAAAAACAGTCTCCTAAGCTTGAAGTCTCTTTATATAGACCTTAGTGGTCCCTAATACTGTATCTGAAGTCTCTTTATATAGACCTTAGTGGTCCCTAATACTGTATCTGAAGTCTCTTTTATATAGACCTTAGTGGTCCCTAATACTGTATCTGAAGTCTCTTTATATAGACCTTAGTGGTCCCTAATACTGTATCTGAAGTCTCTTTATATAGACCTTAGTGGTCCCCCTAATACTGTATCTGAGGTCTCTTTATATAGACCTTAGTGGTCCCTAATACTGTATCTGAAGTCTCTTTTATATAGACCTTAGTGGTCCCTAATACTGTATCTGAAGTCTCTTTATATAGACCTTAGTGGTCCCTAATACTGTATCTGAAGTCTCTTTATATAGACCTTAGTGGTCCCTAATACTGTATCTGAAGTCTCTTTATATAGACCTTAGTGGTCCCTAATACTGTATCTGAAGTCTCTTTATATAGACCTTAGTGGTCCCCTAATACTGTATCTGAGGTCTCTTTATATAGACCTTAGTGGTCCCTAATACTGTATCTGAAGTCTCTTTATATAGACCTTAGTGGTCCCTAATACTGTATCTGAAGTCTCTTTATATAGACCTTAGTGGTCCCTAATACTGTATCTGAAGTCTCTTTATATAGACCTTAGTGGTCCCTAATACTGTATCTGAAGTCTCTTTATATAGACCTTAGTGGTCCCCTAATACTGTATCTGAAGTCTCTTTTTATATAGACCTTAGTGGTCCCTAATACTGTATCTGAAGTCTCTTTATATAGACCTTAGTGGTCCCTAATACTGTATCTGAAGTCTCTTTATATAGACCTTAGTGGTCCCTAATACTGTATCTGAGGTCTCTTTATATAGACCTTAGTGGTCCCTAATACTGTATCTGAAGTCTCTTTTATATAGACCTTAGTGGTCCCTAATACTGTATCTGAAGTCTTTTATATAGACCTTAGTGGTCCCTAATACTGTATCTGAAGTCTCTTTTATAGACCTTAGTGGTCCCTAATACTGTATCTGAAGTCTCTTTTATATAGACCTTAGTGGTCCCTAATACTGTATCTGAAGTCTCTTTATATAGACCTTAGTGGTCCCTAATACTGTATCTGAGGTCTCTTTTATATAGACCTTAGTGGTCCCTAATACTGTATCTGAAGTCTCTTTTTATATAGACCTTAGTGGTCCCTAATACTGTATCTGAAGTCTCTTTTATATAGACCTTAGTGGTCCCTAATACTGTATCTGAAGTCTCTTTATATAGACCTTAGTGGTCCCCTAATACTGTATCTGAAGTCTCTTTATATAGACCTTAGTGGTCCCTAATACTGTATCTGAAGTCTCTTTATATAGACCTTAGTGGTCCCTAATACTGTATCTGAAGTCTCTTTTATAGACCTTAGTGGTCCCTAATACTGTATCTGAAGTCTCTTTATATAGACCTTAGTGGTCCCCTAATACTGTATCTGAAGTATCTTTATATAGACCTTAGTGGTCCCTAATACTGGATCTGAAGTCTCTTTTATATAGACCTTAGTGGTCCCTAATACTGTATCTGAAGTCTCTTTATATAGACCTTAGTGGTCCCTAATACTGTATCTGAAGTCTCTTTTATAGACCTTAGTGGTCCCTAATACTGTATCTGAAGTCTCTTTATATAGACCTTAGTGGTCCCTAATACTGTATCTGAAGTCTCTTTTATATAGACCTTGGTAGTCCCCTAATACTGTATCTGAAGTCTCTTTATATAGACCTTAGTGGTCCCCTAATACTGTATCTGAAGTCTCTTTATATAGACCTTAGTGGTCCCTAATACTGTATCTGAAGTCTCTTTATATAGACCTTAGTGGTCCCTAATACTGTATCTGAAGTCTCTTTATATAGACCTTAGTGGTCCCTAATACTGTATCTGAAGTCTCTTTATATAGACCTTAGTGGTCCCCTAATACTGTATCTGAAGTCTCTTTTATATAGACCTTAGTGGTCCCCTAATACTGTTTTTGCAGATCCCACACCAGGCTGTAGGTGGCGCCAGAGGAGCCGACCTGCTTCATGTAGTTCTACTGGGTCAGTTTCAGCCAACGTGACAGAAAGTCCTACCTACTGCATCTCTAAATGATCTGAATCTGAAGTCTTTTAAATGAACTGAATCCAAAGTGAATCATCCATCTTCAGGTTCACAGTCCTAAAATCCTGGAAGTGATTCGGAGACCCTTAATGAAAAGAAAAGCAGATCCAGGGGCAGCGGGGGAAGCACTGCTGAGTCTGGGATGACGTCCAGCCCAAAGACACCACGCCAGTCCTGATTACACCTCAGTGGATTCTGACGGAGGCTGGCAGCAGATCATAACATCGCTGTTGCCATGGGAACAGCAAAGTGAGGGATTGTGGTGGGGGGCGGGGGGCAATTTAGGGTTAGGTTCAAGTCTCCTGCTGGGTGGCAGCCGGCTCTGTTTAGACCCGTTTCCTTTATAATCTGAAACTCAAACCTAACTACGTTTTTCACAAAATGAGCAACATTTATGGGGTTGTTGTGTGAAAACGTTCATGTATGATCTGCTGTATACACGGATGGATGGATGGATGGATGACGGAGGAGACAGAGGGAGGAGTAATGGATGTATGTATGGATGGATGAAAGGATGGATGACAGAGGAGTAATGGATGGAAATATGACAGAGGAGACAGAGGAGTAATAGATGGATGGATGGATGTAAGAGGAGACGGAGGAGTAATAGATGGATGGATGACGGAGGAGACAGAGGGAGGAGTAATGGATGTATGTATGGATGGATGAAAGGATGGATGACAGAGGAGTAATGGATGGAAATATGACAGAGGAGACGGAGGAGTAATAGATGGATGGATGGATGTAAGAGGAGAAAGAGGAGTAATGGATGGATGGATGGATGGAAGGATGACAGAGGAGACAGGAGTAATGGATGGATGGATGGATGGATGACAGAGTAGACAGAGGAGTAATGGATGGATGGATGGATGGGAGACAGGAGTAATGGATGGATGGATGGATGGATGACAGAGTAGAGAGGAGTAATGGATGGATGGATGACGGAGGAGACAGAGGAGTAATGGATGGATGGATGGATGACAGAGTAGACAGGAGTAATGGATGGATGAAAGGATGGATGACAGAGGAGTAATGGATGGAAATATGACAGAGGAGACAGAGGAGTAATGGATGGATGGATGGATGACAGAGTAGACAGGAGTAATGGATGGATGGATGGATGGATGACAGAGTAGACAGGAGTAATGGATGGATGGATGGATGGATGACAGAGTAGACAGGAGTAATGGATGGATGGATGGATGGATGACGGAGGAGACAGAGGAGTAATGGATGGATGGATGACGGAGGAGTAATGGATGGATGGATGACGGAGGAGTAATGGATGGATGGATGACGGAGGAGACAGAGAAGTAATGGATGGATGGATGACGGAGGAGTAATGGATGGATGGATGACGGAGGAGTGCCAGCTCACCAGGACGTCGTGGATCAGCGCCTGATAGGTCCAGGTGTGGTGGAGGGGCGTGGCCATGTCCACGTTACGGTCTGCCAGGACGAACAGAGGCCTCTGGAAACTGGAGAGGAGACAACAAGAGTTACACCTGCTCCTGATACAGCACTGCATTATGGGAAGTGGAGTTTCCCCCCTCATGACCAGGCCCAGCAGAACTTACAGTTCTGGCCCAAAAAGACTACAACTTCCCCTAAAATGTTGAAAGAATCATGGTCAAATATGGATATTGTGTCATTTTATTGTTATACTATTGTCATTTTTTAGTTTTTTTAATTAGTGTCATTTTATTGACTAAAAATGCGTTAAAACTCGTTCATCTTGAATTCAATGTCAATGTCAATTTTATTTCTTTAGCACATTTAAAAACAACAAGGTTTCAGCACTTTGGTCAACTGTTGTTGTTTTTAATGGGTCAATGTCAAATATATAAATAAATGTAAAAAGGACTCACAGGGAAACAAAACAACACTTTAAAACATCAGAAACCAGGTTAACGAAGGTTTAACCTCGGGCCGTCTTGCCGTCAAAATGTAAAATCAACACTTTTATTGACTTTTTTATCGATGTTTTTAACTTTTTCTTACATTTCTGTCCCTTTTTTTCAATGTTTGTGATTGTTTCTGACGTTGTCAACACTACGTAACACTAAGTTACTAATTTTAGTTTTACAGTTATTTTTGGAATTTATGGTCAATAAAGCTCATTTATAGGAAATTATACCTAATGTTTGAGTTAGAAAAGCAGAAATTAGGAATTATTGAGACTAAAATTAAAGGAATGGATGTTGATGATAATCACAGACTGGAATATGTCAACTTTTACTCAATACTATTTCAAAAACACTTCCATTTGTTTTACAATGCTATAAAATTGAATAAGACGCCCTTGGTCACTTTTTCACCATTTAAAAAACATTATGTTTTTGTTGATTTTTTTATCAATATTTGTCACTTTTTTTTCAACATTCTTTTGTCATAGTTGTGATATAGAAAGTTTTTGTAAATGGGTCAAATTTGAAACACTGATGGATCCTCTGGGTCATATTAGACGAGACAACAGG